>CM040397.1:50591071-50896715 GCA_022702515.1 Ilyophis sp. 1 JC-2022 | reverse complement strand
TTTGGAACCACCTAGAATCTTCCTAGACCTGGCCGCCCGGCCAAACTGAGCAATCGGGGAAGACGGGCCTTGGCCAGGGAGGTGAGCAGGAACCGGAGGGTCACTCTGACAGAGCTCCAGCGTATCATTGTGGAGATGGGAGAACCTTTCAGAAGATCAACCATCCAGGCAGCACTCCACCAATCAAGCCTTTAGAGGAAAAGGCACATCACAGCCCACTTGGAGTTTGCCAAAAGGCACCTAGTGGACTCTCAAACCATGAGAATCAAGATTATCTGGTCTGATGAAACCAAAACTTAACATTTTGGCCTGAATACCAAGCGTCACGTCTGGAGGAAACCAGGTACCGCTCATCACCTGGCTAATACCATCCCTACAGTGAAGCATGGCGGTGGCAGCATCATGATGTGGGGATGCTTTTCAGCAGCAGGAACGGGGCTACTAGTCCTGATAGAGGGAAAGATGAATGCAGCTAAGTACACCGAGATCCTTGAAGAAAACCTACTCCAGAGCGCTCTGGACCTCAGACTGGGGCGAAGGTTAAAGCGGAGTTTCGAGTTGTACTACGAAACTTGTTACATGGATGCAATATTTAGCCTGAAATATAATATTTCGCCTACTGGCTCAACTGAATAATTCTGTAACCCACAATAATCATGTTTGAACTTGTTAAGAAGAGGCTAAAACCCTGAATAACCCTGGTGCGTAGCCCTGTTTTGAGCAACATAAGTGCACATTAATTAATCAGTGAATTTGTCAGCTATTGAAAGAGCCATCCTGATCATAAAGGAATATGACCCCCTACCCCCTCCTTACCTCACATCACCCAATCAGGGCTCAGGTCCCCCTCAATGCAGGGGCAGAAAGATATTAATGGTGAAGCCGAAATATAAATAGACCTTTTTCTAACTTGTTTTTTAAATTTTATTTCTTGTCGTTTTCTTACTGGGGATGTCAGTCAGTTGTTGGGAGTTAGTGGGTTATCATTCAGGTTTGTTAGAAGTTTTTGGCGCCATGAAGTTCTGTGAGGGTCACGCTGCGGAGTGAAGTCTACATACAGAGACAAGTTTCTTTTCTTGGTCCTTGGAACTCTTATAACTTTGTTCCTTTTGCGCTGGAGGAGGTTAATTACTGGCAATTTCTGGCTTATCTGTCTCTCTCTTTTCTGGTAATTCTAATTTAATGTTCAAATGTCTTCTTTCTTTTGTAAATTATAAGCAGTGAGCCTACGTTCATCAATGAATGTATTATTACAACTCATTATTCCAATTGAGCCTTTTCCTATAATAAAACTACTCAATCTTAAGACCTGATTTGGACTTTGTTTTGACTTGTTGGTTGATCCACCAAGTTATGTTCGACTAACCTATCAACGAATTTGGCGATTTAATTGATGATTGTCATTTTCAATAATAATTAATAAATTTAATCTTTTAAATATAATTAAATGTACGGTTCAGTGAGGGGTTTCAGCATGCGATACCGCTTGTGTTCAGTATTCAGAGTGCTGGGCAATTTAACAAGGGTATTATTGAGTGCTGGAACTGCTGGATTCAGAATTATAAGCATTTTTACTTGATCCTTGCTCCACGAAACTACGATGCAGTTTCAAAAATGTCCACAAGAGGGAACAAGAGTGCTGACCCATGTAGTTCATATCTATATTTTCCTCAAGGACTCAAAGTCCACCATATTGGATTTTCCACTAATTAGCATTTTTTGTAAAACACTCAAAATGCTACTCCTCCTAGAGGTATTGGTATACACCATCCTTAGACCAAGTTGTATACAGAATTGAAATAGTTTAAAAGATAACTTTCTGTCAAACGGTTTTGGAATTATTAGCATTTTTGTGATAAACCACGCCCACTGAAAATGAATTGGCTTGTCATTCGGCAACAACAGCATGTTGCAACTGTCCCTAACAGAAAATCCCATGTGCTAGCTAGACACAATGACTTTGACACATGCTAATCATGTCACATAGAAATCAACAAAACAATGATTCAAACTAAGTAAGTTTGGATTAATTCATACAAAAGGTCAGGACAGTATGACAAAAATATAGTGTAAAAAAATTACTTTCATACCTCCAAAACAAGCTTTTGTCAATAAATGTAGAAGCAAAGGTTGAATGTGGCTCCTTTCTTCCTGATGGAGAGAGGGTCTAATTGAGCATGTGCAGTATGAAGTGTCATCATTCTAGCATGTTTCTGATTGGAGAAATAAGATACTGTTGAAACTGTCCCTTGTTGCAACTGTCCCCAGTCACCCCTACAGATAAAACAAAATGTTTTTGTTATATTGAGCCTTTTTGTATGGTTACTCAGAACATAAGCTCCACAATATTTCCAGTTGTGTTATACAGTATTCTTTCATTCTCCTTGAAATTATATTACATATGATTTTGTATTGAATTACATATATCTTTTTGAAATCGCAATTTTTATGTGCAACTTTCACTCATTACCGCAACTTCATCGCAACAAACACACACAAAACATTGTTCAGTGTCCCCCAGTTAGGGGGTGGGGGGACATTTCCTATATGTAACACCACTTCCGGTCGAATCCACGCCCACTTACAGTCTTTATCCGAATACAGATAAAGATAGTGGCATCGCTGCATACCCCTATACATAGTTAGGTTTCTAATGTGCAGACTTATTGAGCACAGTTCTAGATTAAGTTACATCACGCAATTGAAATACCACAACTAACATCTTTCTGACATAGCAGTAGCTAGCTAACTTTATTGTGTGTCAAGCTGTGGTTCAAACTAACTATTGTTGCCTTCAGCACTATAATGGCACTAGCCCCATCTATAGTTAACGTTATGTTTTTAAATGAGTGTTTGTGCAGAGAGAGGCTATCTTGTCGCTCGGTACAGTTTATGCTCGCTACAGAGGTGCCCAAGCCAAGGCAGGCTACTTTCTTTACCAGCTCAGTGACTACCAGAAGGCAGCTGCTTCCTCCAAGGTTGTAAACAAGCTAGGTATTTCACTTGAAGTTTACTAATTCTTAAAAGGATTGCCCTTTTGCACAAGGTGGGTCTGTTTCGGAATGTATGTATTTTTTCACATAACTTTAATGCCTTTGGAGGCAGCAGCTGCCTTCCAGACGTCACTGAGGGAAGGAAAGTACGGTACCTTGGCCTAGAGAGGTTCACAGAACCGTGGCCTCAAACCTGCAGTGATTGGTCGGACTAATGTAGGGTGTTAGCAAAAGGATGTTTTAATATCTGATTGATTGGAGTTGACTCAGTAAAAAAAAACAAAAAACATATTTATGGATTTCTTCACACATCTTGCTGTGAGGATTATTTCAAAAATGTGCAAATAAATGTTCCACACGTTATTTGTGCATCAGATACATTTATTTGTGAATCAGTTACATTTATTTGTGGATCAGGTGCATTTATTTGTAGATAATATTAATTTATTTGTGGCTCAGTTACATTTATTTGTGGATCAGGTGCATTTATTTGTGGATAATATTAATTTATTTGTGGAACAGTTGCATTTATTTGTGTTATTTATTTATTTTTGAGTCAATAATACCCCCATACAGATAGGCCTTTGTATTACATTTCACTTTGTGTCGCTATAACGATTACATTTTGTAGTCACACGCAAATATGGATCAGCCATTTACTGAACTAAATGATGATTTTATAGTAGGCTTAGGCTAGCCTATGTAGCATATATAAACTTAAAATAAATATATTTACATTGTGTGCTATGTCTCCAGATGCTATACGACTATATTCGTTGCAGTTTGACAGCATTAAATCTGTAATTCGGAGTAAGAACAAAAATATCATGCTGAAAAACAATACTTTTGGAACAAACTGTGCCAAACTTTTGCCAGTATTCAAAATGGCGGAAAACACTGCGAGCAAAATTTACATTCTTACTATGGCTGTGCAGGAAACAAACTATTCTTGCACGGAACGAATTGACCACGTTACCGTCCTCGAAGAGATGGATTATTAATTTTTCATGCAATTCTGTCAAAGAAAAACGACTTGGTGCTGTAGCTATATGCAGCTAACCATCAGCCGGGCTTGGAGCGTTACGCAGGCAGCTGCATTTTCCACAAGCGTTTAACAGTTTATTTTCTGTAGTTTCTGCATTCTGTTTGGCTCACTGACATGAAACGTATGGGCCATATATTGTATCTGTTGTTTATTCACTACCAAAGACAGCAGCGGTGTGAACAGATACTCCTACACTGCGTTTCATATTCATATTTTCAGTATGGTTTAATAGGCTACTGAAACAGTTTGTCCTTTGAATGGAGTGATGCCGCGCTTTGATGTAGACCAACAAGGATATAAACCCTGGTAGGTAGAGATTACGTTATGCATTTTACTTTATTCCAACGGAATGTTTTTGTTAATACGCGAGTTTTCATTTGCATACCATCTAAGAAAGTGAGTACAGAGCGACTATCCGAGTCCAGGAAACAGAATATCCGCCATGATGGCTGCTATCTTACCAAAATACGTTCGCATATCAATGGCCGAATACATGTGTCGGAGTCGAGCTTCACTTAAATCGTGCATGCTAATTAAATCGATGCATAATAATGCTATAACTTTATAAAGCTGCAGGCGTGTTTTTTTTTTGCTTTGCCGATACAAATATGGCTGTCACCAGTGTCTTGCTGCGGTAGAAAATCAGTGACATAATTTATTATTTTCTTCGTCACTGTGTTGTAAAATGTGTAAAATAACGTTTATTTATTTTTTAATTTAACGTTTATTTTTAGCCTGAGTAACACGCCTTGCGGTAGACGAAGCTAATACTGCGGTGGTAGGTATAGTCAGTAGGCTACATCTTCGTTCAGATGCTGGCCTTCGGTAACATGAAGGCAATAAAACCAGCAGACAGCTAACGTTATAGCTTCATGTGGAGAACTGTAGGAAAATCCATTCATAGGCCTACTGCAAATTCACACAAAAACTGGTAGACAAACTGGAAATTCCTAACAAGTGTGTGTGTATGTGTGTATGTACACTGCCTAGTCAAAAGTCGACGTTGCACCCGTCATGCAGAGTGCCCACTGTACAGATGGAGGCATTATGATGATCTGGGGTTGCTTCAATTGGTCAGGTCTAGGCTCAGCAACGTTATGCAGCAATAAAATGAAGCCAGCAGAGTACCTGAATGTACTGAATGACCAGGTTATCCCATCAATGGGCATATTCCAGGACGGCAATGCCAAGATTAATCGGGCTCAAATTGTGAAAGAGTGGTTCAGGGAGCATGAGGAATAATTTTTTCTCACATAAATTGGTCACCAGAGTCCTGACCATAACCCCATTGAAAGTGCTGGAGAAGACTTTACGGAGTGCATTGACTCTCCTGTCGTCAATACAAGATCTCAGCCATAACTGAATTCAACTCTGGACAGAAATAAATGTTGTAACGTTGCATAAAGGTGTTGAAACAATGCCACGACAAATGCGCGCCATAAGCTAAAGGCGGTCCGACTAAATATTCGTGTGCAACTTTTTTTTTTGGCCAGGCAGTGTATGTATACAGTGCACTCCAAAAGTGTTAGGACAGTGACACATTTTTTGTTGTTTTGGCTCTGCACTCCAGCACATTGGATTTGAAATGGCACGGTGTCTATGAGGTTAAAGTGCAGCTTTAATTTGATGAGTTTGACATCCATATCGAGTGAACCTTGTAGCCATTTTTACACATAGCGTGCCCCCCCCCCCCCGCCCCCATTTTAGGGCACCAAAAGTAATAAGACAAATGAATACAAACTTAAATAAAGTCATCATATTTAATATTTGGTTGCATATCCTTTGCATGCCATGACTGATGTCTGTGACCCAACAACATGAAAAGACTCTTGATATTTTATTTTCAAGTACTCTTACAAGCGATACTATAACCTCTCTGCATTTGAATGGATCTCTATGGGAATTTGGGGGTGGGACTAGATTAAGCTGTAAATGACACGGAATAGGATGGAACACATGGTTAGTTAAATGGTTGTAAGTCATCAAGGGTCTGAGGTATCAAATGAGCCTCAAACCATCACTGCTGCTTGGTATGCAGTAGATATGGATGTGATCACTTTAAGGGTTGTTTCTCCTGACTCATTTTCCTATTGAACTCTATGGAAAAATAAGTCAGGACTCAGGAGAAACAACCCTTAAAGTGATCACATCCATATCTACTGCATATCCGGCAGTAGAGTGATGGTTTGAGGCTCATTTGATACATTTGTTGTTTGTCTCTCTCTCGCTCCCCATTCTTCCTGTCTCTACACTGTGCTGTCCAATAAAGCAGAAAAAGCCCCAACAAATATTAAGAAAAATTCTTCACTTTTAAATGTAATGTGATTATTGTGCCTGGTGAGATAACCTTCACTGACTTCTGTTTTTTGTTCCTTACAGGGAGAAGTTCTTGCTCACAATTAGCTGAGCAATGACTAGCAACAGTCACTCCTCTCCTACCATGGTGCCCTATGCCTCTCTGCTGGACTCCATGCCTATGGAGGGTGCTGTGCTCACGACTGGTGAGGAAGAGGGCCAGGCAGGGCTCATCAGCAAGCCCTACAAGTGTTCAGAGTGCGGGCGTTCCTTCGCCCAGCTTCCAGAGCTGGAGCTGCACGAGATGTCCCACACCACGGAGCGTCCCTACCCCTGCGACCTGTGTGGCAAGACCTTTGCCCAGACCTCCGCCCTCACCAAGCATCAGCGTGTGCACACGGGCGAGAAGCCGTACAAGTGCCCCTCCTGTGAGAAGCGCTTCGCCCTCTCCTCCGGCCTGGTGCTGCACAAGCGCATTCACACTGGCGAACGCCCGCACAACTGCCCGCTCTGCGCCAAGACGTTCATCTCCTCCTCGCACCTCGCCCTACACCTGCGCTCGCACACCGGTGAGCGCAAGTACAAGTGCAGCGTCTGCGGCAAGCTCTTCCTGCAGTCCTCCCATCTGGTACGCCACAAGGCCATCCACACGGGGGATAAGCCTTTCAAGTGCCCCGAGTGTGGGAAGAGCTTCGGCCGTGCCTCACACCTGAAGACCCACCGGCGGCTCCACACAGGCGAAAAGCCCTTCAAGTGCACCCAGTGCAACAAGGCTTTCACCCAGAAGGCGGGGCTCATCATGCACCACCGCCTGCACACCGGTGAGCGCCCTTTTAAGTGCGACAAGTGTGGCAAGGCCTTCCGCTCCTCCGCCCACCTACTGTCCCACCAGGCACTGGAGGCCGGCGAGCGCAGGTTCTGCTGCGACCGGTGCAGCAAGATGTTCAAGTCGCAATCCGCGTTGACGCAGCACGAGAAGACACACAATAATAGCGAGCCGTTCCGCTGCGGTGTGTGCTACTGCTCTTTTGCCCGGTCTTCCTACCTGCAGCTGCACATGCGCATGCATGACGGGGAGCGCCCCTACCACTGCATGGTCTGCAACAAGACGTATGCCAAGATGGCCTCTTTCGAGAAACACTGCCGGAAGCACCAGAGGCAGAATAGTGAGCAGGAGGCAGATCCCAACGAAGTGGAGGAGGAAGAAGAACAGGAGGAGAACGAGGACGAGGAAGACCTAAAGCCCCCTTCGCTTCCCCTCTGTTCCTCCTCATCCTGCCCTCCCTCAACATCATCCCAGCTCTCTCAGTGTGAAGTGAATACCCGGTCCAAAGCCAGGGCCAAAGCCAATAGCAACAAAAGGAACTCAGACTAAATGTATGCTCACCGAAACACACCTATACTATCAACCAGTGAAAAAACTGGTGCAATGCATTATGGGTTATAGGTGGTATAATGGAAGAGACCAATTAGTACTGTGAGATGAGACCGTTGTGTAAGCAGTGAAAATATGTTAAGTGTAAAGTACTTTTAGGGTTTTATGAAAAATACAATTTTGACATGCTTGATGGTGCTCAAGTTTTTTTTTTTTTTTTTGTGGATTCCAGGTGCAATCATGTTTCTTTCACACCTTTTTTTATTAAAGTGTAGGAGCTGAGGAAGATTAGATGTTCTCGAGACATGTCTTGTTTGCATGCCTCTTCCTAATGGTGCAGCAGCTCAGCGGTGGCTATCATGGTCTGAGAGAGTTTAGAACAGGGATCTCAACTCCTGATTGGCCACAGTCTCTGTGATTTCTTTCAGTCAACAGTCAATTTAGGTCTTTGAAACAAGCAGCAAATTAAATTAAGCACTTAAATACTGAAACACACCGAAAACCAGCAGGCACTGTGGCCCTCCACGACTTGGGCGTGAGATCCCTGGTTTAGAACACTGGGTTGTAGTGATGTGCGTGTAAAGTAAACCTATTTATAGGGCTTGTATGCGTAAAATGATAGCTACATAACTCCATTGGCCTGAAGACAGGCTCTCTTAAAGTTTAGATATAAACAAGGTCAGGAATGACAATGAACCGGATGAGGATCACACTCGTGAAGTAGTGACTTATGTGGCTGTTTTGACTTGGAATTAATTGGCCTCACAGACATATTCAGGATTTGGTTCTAAAGAAGCAAATGGGCTGCTTGTGTAAATCCGCTGATTTAAGCAGCTCACTGAAGGCAGATTACTTATTTTGTTGAAAAATGGGTCCACCAAATCCCTTCCCCCAAAAAGGAGGATTCACATACGTGCTCATACTTGGCGAGTGTATCAAGTTACAAACCATGCCCTCATTGCAAAATGTGGATAACTGAGGTTAATCCAGCAGATAGGTGCACTAACTATAGTTAGGTCAGTGCAATTGCAAATGTCTTTGTATCTTTCTACTGAATACTGTAAAATAATCCAGTATATATTATAACCAAGAATTATTTAAATGGTTTGTCTTTTCTGATTTCACTTTTTTCCAGAATGGTGGGCAATAGGCTCATCCTGCCCAACATTCAGTATGCAATAGATTTTGTTTCTAAATTGGCCTTTTCTGGGCTGACGATCAAATGTTTCTTATTTTCTGGTGTTCCCCAGTAGCCCCAGGTTCTACATATTGAGCACAAATAATGGAGCAGTTTCATGCTATGGGCATATTTGTGAATGGCCTGTAAAGCCTATACCACATTTGACTGTGAAGGCTTCTGGGAATACATTATGTATTCTGACTTATTTTCATATAAATATGAAAATTCAATTTTTGGAAACATCTTTTAGTGTGTATCAGAAAATCTTATGAAAATACATGGTAAATATAAATGGTACAACATATATTTTGAGCAATAATGATGTATTCCTTCAAAATCTCAACCAGATGTCTTAAAAAGGCTCTATACAATTTAAAAGAAGCCCTGAATAGATTAATGAAGCATAGGATTAAGTTATGCATGTACTGTATGTATGTAGCCTACTGTTGAGTAAAAATGAGCACCTTGATCTGAAGAAAAAGCACTTACTGTACAATATGTAGAGAAATAAGCTTGAAGAGAACTGTCGTGTTTGATGAACAAAAAGCTGAGCTTCAAATTTTATTTTAACTGATGTTTTTGTGTCTTGTTATCTGTAGTTATTATTCAATTCACTTTATTTTATATGCATAAATGTGTATCATACATTGCATCTCAAATATCTACCTGACAAAGCAGCATTGTATTTATCATCAGCTGATATGTTGAATATCATCTTTGCCCTTAGATGTTAGTTGCCATGAACTGTTAATGGCCAATACCAGTAATAAGCTCTTTAACTCAAAAGTCAATTAGTGTGATATATGGAATTATGTATCCCTATCTGTCTCCCTATCAATGGTAGTTTACCATTTGATGAGGAATCTACAACAGGAGCTTTAGTTTAGATTTGCACAGAAGAAAGCTTTTAATTTGCTTTGCACTTGTTACCCCATGTTGCCTATGATAATCAGTGGGTTGCTGCTGTGCTTACCATTAAATGATAATATTAAATGTTATTTATGTAGAGCATTGTCATCAAACTCAAAGAGCTTAACAATACAGCACTAGAAATTAAAATTTGTTATAAGAAGAAGGAAAGTCTTATTCATTTCATATTGTGGTGTGTGTACTAAGTGTGCTAAGTTTGTGAACACCCTATACTGCTGTAAGTGGCACAAAATCTGACAGTCACATTGTCCTACAGCTGGTGGAGTGTATAAACCTGTTCCCCCTTGTGTGTAAATCAGCCAGCCGTAAATTATGTTATGAGACCAAATATGATCACCATCCTGGGAGACTGTACTGACTCTCAGTAACAGTTGGTGGCAATGTGGCGGCCTGAAACAAGTTTACTAATGAGCCCTGTGGTCATTCTGTCAGAATACACTGGGTAAAAGCCTTTTTCTATACCATAGCCTTTCCTAAAAATGGGCTATGCAAAAGCATGCAATATTTATAGAAAAAGTAATAGTGTTGAGTTTGGAAATGAATACAAGCTCTGCAAATGTGAATTTACCCATGATTATTGTCACATTTGTTATAGTGTACTGCAGTAGTGTCCTGTAAGAACTAGTTAGCTATCCAAACTAGTTTGCATCATGCAATGATATCCACGTTGTTAAATAACTTTGCTGGAGGCATATTTAGATCATAAATAGATATATAGATACGTAGATATTTGATAGATATATTGCAAGTTTTAACTATCTAATTAATTAAACTTATTACTTTTGCAGCAGCAGCTAGTGTTAGCTATTGGTATTAAAGGTATCGTTTACTATCTGGGGTTTTTGATATTTCATTTTTAGTGTATGTTTTCGATTCGTTTCTGATGTGACGACCTGCTGATTTTACAATGGTTTGTAAAGGGTTTCTGATGGTTTGTTCAAAGATGATACACTTCAAATAACTCCAAAGCACCTTGTATAGTGATGTCTCTAGAGATTAAGCATGTGTTTTATCACCCAATTATTTTTCAAAAATTACATTTAATCTTGTTTTCGATTGGATCTATATCCTATTGTGCATGCAACCTGAGATTGCTGCACTCAAGGAAAGAACCACTGATTTAAAAATACTTTAATATTAGTTTATATTAGTGAATAAATGCTATAAAAAATACTCATATGCAAAGCCTCTGGAAAAATAACATTGTTGTATAAGCTGTTTTGGAGCTATATGAAGTGTATTATGTTTCTTTAGACCACAATCCCCAGATGCCCATACAAAGGCCACTGTTAAGCCAGTCATCAGAAACTCCAGATTTTTTATGAACTATCCCAAGCTGTTTAAGTACTAAAATTTGTTCTCAATAGACTGGGATTGTTTACTTTCTGGGGGTTTTGGTATTATTTCTGTTTTAACTAGCTCTTAATTTTCAGTTGTTCTTTTCTTAAAAGCTCACATCCGTTATGGCTTGCCCAGTTGTTGTATTGCTCCATGTGTTCTGAAGCAGAATTTTATCAGAATGATTGCGTTTATATGTTTTTCTTTAAAAAAAAAAAAAGAATCTTCTGTTGAATTATTTTTGGGAAAAAAACATTTAAGTCTGTATGTTGAAATAATATGTAATATAATGGTGCTTTATAATGGTGCTTTCTGAAATGACAAAAATATCGCTGCAAGCAGCAAATAAGGGGGCCAAGCACTCATTGCCACAAACACCCAACTGCTAGTGCTATGACATGTAATAGCTGTTGATTTTAGATCAAAATTTGTATCCATCAATGTTTTGGTAAATATAATGTACGTAAAAAAATTTGGTAAATATATTGCATCCTGTTACTTTTGAAGCACAACAAGGTTGCCAGACACTACTTTGAAGGACTTGCAGTTAGGGTTAAAGGTAAAATTGTTTTATTCTGCGTTAAGGTATGAAACCTACATATGTGAATACATTCATATTGTCATCATATTATATAAATGTGTCCATTTTCAAGCTGAACACAGAAAGTTAGAGTGAATTAATATCACTTGGATATGCACACTGGTCATGTGTAGGTATGTAATTTCTGTTCTTATACTGACATTTTGTGGCTGTTTTGTGTAACTGCATTTTTTGAGAAATACATTTATGCCTGAAATGAACCGTTACCTATACAGTATTTTTTATTTACAGTGTTTAACAACTGTTTCTGACACGAGCAAACACATAATGTATCAAGTCAGTGTTTTAACTGTTTATGCTAAATTTCTGAAAACATAATATTGCAATACAGTAGAATCAAGAAATCAACTTGTATATAATCTCAAAGATCACCCAGTTTTAACCCATTTGCGCAGATGCCAAATTTAGTCAATTCTCACCTATTTTAGGGGTGTTCTATTTAAGGCTTTATAACTCCAGGGGCCACATGTATAAACAGTGCTAAGCGGAAAAATGCCCGCAGAAAGCCGCATAAGCCAGTTTCCACGCAGAAATTCAGATGTATAATATAACGTGCTGTGAGAATCTGCGTACCTCTGCACACGATGGACACCATACGTATGCAATGTTTGGAGTCCGTGTGATATGGCGACACCCAGGGTCCAAAATTAACATCAAATGCGGGTAAATTTTCCTATTGGCGGCTAAGTTTTGAGGTGTCACCAGCCACTGGCGGGTGTATTAAAACAAAAATGAGAAGACAACATTGCGAGGTTGGCGCTTTTTCCTTTGTATCAATGTAGTCATGTAGCCTATGGAGGAAAGTCGTGGAGGTGAAGTGTGTGTGCTGGACTGCTTGATGAAATTGGACATCTCGGGACAGTTGGGGCTATTTTAATCATAAGGTTTGGCTGTATTCCACTTTAATTCACTTAATTAGTTTGATTAATGCAATGATTCTATTGAATGTCTTTATTTGATATGTTTGTTTGTGTGGGTCTGCCCCACTGTCTATGTCTTTTTTTGTTGTTGCTGGTGGCTACAACTGAAGTTCCCTAATGGGAAAATAAAAGTTATTCTATTCTATTCTTTCAACCTATAAAATATAAAGTAGGCTAACACGTTCCAGCTTTGTCCTCAAAGGGCTCCATAATCTGCGCTAGTCTCTCTATCTCGCACGTCCAAGTCGCACAACCAAGGAGAAATGGCACATTGATGAGAATGGAAAAACACAGAGTTGGATTGGGTATGAAAAATAACGTTAAATAATGTCAATGTTCTGCTCCCAGTGTCATTTATGTGCCACAGAAAATGCCTGCAATAGGCTAATCCCATTGTTATGGGCACTGAAACGAACCTGTAAAAGATTGTGTAAAGTCGAAGTGTCATAGGCTATTCACTGCATGTCAATTTCATCTTTGAGTGGATGTGCGAGTAAGTGAGTTTACGTTAACGACCACACACAAACACTCAAAAAGCTTTTAATGAACGTTAACGTTATCTGGTTGGCTAATGTTAGCTATCTGTGTTGCAGTGAACATTTAATAATACAATTATTTTTGCTTAAAATCTGCTCAACCACTGTTTTTATTCACCACCATAAAGGCTGTATGCATTAGATTTTTTGGCTGGTAAAGAAAATGTTTGGCGGGTAGATTTTTAAATCTACCAGACATTTGGCCGGTGATCTAAAAAGTTCATTTTGGACCCTGGCAACACCGTGACAGAAAGGCAGAGGTAGAAAATGCTAAAAAATATTATTTTACTCAGAGTTTTATACATGTGGCCCCAGGTGTGAGAATCACAAAAACTCTTAAATGAAACAATAGTTGTACCGCTTACAATTATTTTCATAATTTAGGTCAAAATAAACTGCCACAAATGCAAAACGTTCTTTAGTTTGCAATGAAATACTGAGAGCTACATATCTAAAACAGGTAAAACCATAACATTTCCTGGATCGTAGACTCTTTGTCAAGTCTGAAAAATCTGAGGGTTAGATGCAGAACTACTAAAGATCTATGTTGCGAAATGTAGGCATTGTACCCTGTTGTCCCTTAGTGTCTCCAAATCTATCCAAATGGCTAAATTGTGCACTCATAAAAAATGATAAAATATTCATATATTTAATTACAAATCAACTGTTTTGGCTCATAAAACTCACGTTTGCAATATTTTGAAGTGGGAATTACTATATTTTTGTATGTGGGGATAGATATATATGGGTACAAAAACCTATCCAAAGCCTGTCATAAAATGAATAAAATATTTCTTGTCCATTATTAACCTTATACACATTCATACTGATTCCAAGGAAATTTTTACATTCATCTAGCACATATGTACAGTACATTTGAATGAGTAGTTTCTATACCCTATATGACAAGTATAGCCAATGGAGATACTAATAGGCCATGGTATATATTAGGTATGATAAAACTGGCACAACACTGGCGGAGTGGAAAAACGAACGTACATATTTGACATATCACAAGCAGTAATACTCAGGGATTAGTTAAGGTCCCAACACGCAATTTATAAAACAGTGAATTTAACCCATGCTTTTATGTAAATATTAGAGACCATCAGGGTAATTTTTAGGATTTAAAGACGAAAGGAGCTCAGCCCCCTGTGTAGGGGGGTCTGGGGGCATCCTCCCCTGGGCAGAAATGTTTGATGAACAAGCTCTATTTTTATGCTTTTTCATGTACTGTGGCACATTGATTTAATTAAGAATATATGTGTTAATAATTGAGAAATTGAAATGTACCTAAAAAACTGTGGTTTATAAAAAATAAAAAAAACATTGAGTTGTTGAACATAGCCTATTGGATTGACACTACGTGAAGAGAAAATCCAACTGGATAGTCCTCATCAAGTGTTGACTCTGATGACTATAACTTTGTTATCGAATTGTGTCAAGTAAAATCACACGTTGATTATTATTCTTATATGTATTGTGATCAAATTGTAATATATTACATATTACTAGTTAGGCTACTTTTAAAAAAAGTAAAGCGTTATATTACTATATTACTTTACAATGTAGTAATGCGTTATATTACCCGTTATATTACTTTGCGTTACTCTGTCATAAAATCACTTAGGCTAAATCAGTGTTAAATTATTCCCATTTCAGAAGTATGATTATTAGAAGCATTTAACCTTACGTATTCATTATAAAATGTTGTTGAAATATGTTGTAGATTGTCTTAAAAAACTATTGAAAAATGTATCACCTTCTAGCCAGTAGCCCTATAGCAACCGATAAAATAAAAGTCCACCCGTATTCGTTCTTGCATTCTCACAATGCTTTGCACTTTTGTTAAAATTTCTCATGAGGGCGCTTTCACGCCAACATTAGAGTTGACAGATTAATTCAACAGACAAGACATATGGAAAATAGCCTTTTTAATTATCCTTCTTAAACATATTCAGCTCTTTTCAATTGACAATATAAATGTAATAACAGGGTGTTCAAAATGTTGCTTTTAAAACGACATGGACAAATATAAAAAGCTACTCAAATTAAATATAGGGCTTTCACACTCAGTGTGGATTTGTGGAAATAGGTTAAATACGCTACTGCTTTTAACATTCAAATTATTAACACTTCAACTCATCAAACAATGAATTACATTAAATCCCATTTCAATAATGTTGCCTATTGAATTGTAATGGATGAAAAAAATTGGCCATTAAATTTATACATGACGTTAAATGACAATAATAGTCAACATAAAACAAACAAAACATTCAGTGTGGAAATAACCACATAGTAGGTGGGCTTGGTAGCCATGTGCTACAGTTAAACATCTCATTAAACGCAAATCTCATTCGCCTTTAAGTGTTGTGCTGCATCATGACGAAACATAAAATTGCATATCTGTCTGCTACATGCAGACTCTTTCTGTCAAATGAACGAAAATAAATGCACTACATAAATAAATAGCATATTATAATAATTAGGCTATACCTATTAATAAGCAACATAGCCTACTTTTTGTAAAATTAAATTGACCTCATGAATTCGCAACAAAGTAAGCTAGCGCTTGTTTGGAATATCTCCAAATAGAAAACGTTGGACGTGCAGCTGCTAATTTACGTTGGCACTGCCAAGGATTACTCGATTGGAGAGTTCTTCGTAATAAATAGCCTTAGCCTATCAAATGCAGCATGAAACGTAGCCTACAATATTAGGTTGAGTAACGCGTTGCTAATTTCGAAAATGTTAATTTATATTATTGCACGCATTTATATAGTAATATTAACGGAATAAATGTGACGGGTTTGCAGAGCATGGGGGGTATTACGTGTCAACGTTTTAGACGCCTTATAAAAGGATGTGTATTTCTCAAACGGATTATCCCAGACAATAAATGAGCACTGACTTTTGAAAAGGACGTCTTTTCCGTAAAACTAATGGTAGGATTGGATATTTATTTCATATTTAGTAGCAGATATTGATAGTAGAACGACATGGTATAATTATACAAGAATGTCACATGTTTATTTAACATTAGAGTGAGCAGGGCTTTTCACAGCCTTTTGGTCATACGATCAGGCTATTGTTGGGTTTATCTTGTTGCTATGACAGAGTATTCATTTTATATGATGAACAAATATATTTATGAACTCTATTGTCCACTATTTCACGCATGGGTAGGTATAGTTGCAGGCAAGACTGGGTGCGGGGTTGCTTGTTAAATGGACTTGCTACGGAAAAATAGTGACACTTGGAAATTACATATATGGCAGAGTTGTCACGAATCATGTACTAATAAAGCTAAAAGATGGAGTTTGCTTTTTCCACTCATGTCTCAGTTGAGCAAAATCTTGGTGCCGGTGTTCTGGTCACTAGGCATCTGCGCGAAGGGGTTCCTTTTCTATTACAGAATGGTCAATATCTTGCTCATTTGACTGCAGTGACACTGCTCCTGTTCCCACATGACTGGCATCGACCTGGAGCTTAAAAGTCTGATCCAAACAGGGCGCTGCCAGTACAGGGGCAGAACTGAGGAGGGTCTTAACCTCTAGAACAGAAGCTTTTACCTTGCGCTTTGATTATCACAGGTAGTACGTCGGCTTTCCAAATTCATACCGTTTATAAGGGCCACGGAGGCCCACACTCCAATGATTAGTCCAGCAAGAGATTTAAACTTTTTGTGTAGTTTATTTTTGTTTCAAGGCGGACATGTTTCGGCTCAACGCCATTCAAAATTGCCATAGTACAGGTGTTACTTAAAGTGTTCCCCTCTCAAGACACCTGACATCACATGACAGATACTCCCATCTAGGGTTGCAAAATTCTGGGAATATTCCAAGATGGAAACTTTCCATGGGAATTCACGGGAATATATGGGAATTAACAGGAATAAACTGGAAGTGTTGGCGTTATTTGTACTAGCTGTATTTACCTCGTCATATGCAGACATAAATATAAACATTTTGTTTTGTCATAAGCAGACATCCATGCAAACATTTGTGAGTAGAACAAAAAACATGAATGTTGAATAAAATAAATGTATTCCCTAACCCCCCCCATCCAAAAAAAAAGTCAAAATGGATGTAGTCCTTGGGCTCAAATGCAGTAGTGTGGCCTCAATAGAGTACTCAAGCGACTACTTCACACTGGTTTCGGAAGTGACTTCCCCAATCATTTAGACCGTAGACATTAACTAAAACTTACTTTTAAACAATTACTAGTGAATATGTCTTACCATCCACATCACTTCCCTGGATTGTTCTATATAATGCCTGTTCGCAAAATATGTTGTTTTTTATGGACCAGCTTCGAGTATATTTTACGTTTTAGTATTTTTTATGACTATACCAGCGCTGGCAATGATTAAAAACTTGATGTCCCATAATTCCCTCCAGACGGTTCAGTGAAGTAAAATGGCTGAATTAGCAAGGTGGTATGTACTGCCAAAAATGTCCTGACGAAATGATGATATCTGATTGGTCGAGAACCACCCGTGCATTGTAGTAATGGATATGTAGTCCGTTAAAGTGGACTACAAACCGGACTCCAATCATCAATCAGTACTTTAAAAAAAAAAAATTGGCAGAGGACACGTTACCTACATGAGCTATAGTCGGGATAGCTAGAGCTCCTGCTCCCACTCCTCCATTTTTCACTTTATTTAAGGTTAATCCGTTTTACTCCACTCACCCGCGTGGTAAATACAACGATTCAGGGAGTAAATGACTTGGTAAAAGACTTGCAAAAGAACTTGATATCACATATGGCAACTGTGCAAAGTTTAATCGGCAAGGTTGATTTACTTCAGGCTGAAACTAGAGGGCTCAAACGTGAGGTTAGCTACTAACTTCTCAACCGATCTGGATAAAGTTAAACAGAAAATGGCTGAACTTGAAGACCGTGAGAAGCGTTGTAATGTAAGGCGCATGCAACCGGGAAGGGAATGACCCAGTCGACTTTTTACAAAAAAAGCTTCCTCGCTTGGAAATAGGGTCATTGAAATTGAACGCGCACATAGGATTACAACCCCGCCGCAAAAAGTTCAGACACTCCCAGAACCCTAATTTAGAAGGTTTTGAGATATTGTGATTGGCAGGCCATTTTACAAGGAGCTACAGAAGCAAGGAAGGATTGACCTATTCAAGACGAAGTGAGAAACCTGAGGTTTTATGTTGATTACAGCGCGGTCACTCTGCAGAGAAGGAAGGCCTTTGCACCCATTCAGAAGTACTTGTAAGCAGAAGGCATATCGTCTTTTGTCATTTATCCAGCTACCTTGCATGTGTCGCACAACAGCGATCAGTCATCTTTTTCTTCTGTGCTTGAGGCAGAGGAATTCCTCAAAGGAGTTTCGAAGACGACGGTCAACAGCGCCAGAAGAATGCTGTCTTACCCACAGACGGAGATGGGCGAGGACACCTTTTCTACACAACCACACACAGGGCATTTTCTAAAATAAAATGTTTTATTTATGAATATTTTGGAGAAGATATATAATACGATATAGGTGAGATTTGAGATGCTTCCATATAAAGCTAAATCCATGGTAGGCTAATCAGTACATTAGTGGATAAGATCATTTTTAACCCCCCCCTATAGGAGCACAACTTTATAAAGAACCGATACCCACTTACCCTTATGAATTCGGCATTTGAACGTCTCCAAGGAGCTAAAATTTTTTCCAAATTAGATCTTCGTAATGCTTATAATCTAGTGTGCATGCGTGAGGGTGATGAATGGAAAACCGCTTTTAATACCTGGACACTACGAATATCGGGTCATACCGTTCGGTCTCACTAGCACCCCCTCGGTTTTTCAGGCATTAGTCAATGGCGTACTACGGAAGATGTTGGAGAAATTTGTTTTTGTTTACTTGGATGACATTTAAATTTTTTCTGCCGATTTACAGACCCATATTGGGCATGTTAAATAGGTATTGAAAGCCCTGTTGGAGGCTAAATTATTTGTCAAGACATTTGAGAAGTGCTCATTTCATGCTAGCATGGTTTCGTTTCTGGGATTCATTGTGTTAGAGGGCAAGGTCTCCATGGATTCCGAGAAGGTTTCTGCTGTACTTAATTGGCCTACTCCTAATTCTGTGAAGCAGGTCCAGCGTTTTTTTTTCTTCAAATTTTTATAGCCTTTTTATTCGCAATTTTAGTGCGCTTGCCGCACCTATTACTGCCCTTACCAAGAAAACATCTGCTACGCAATTTGTGTGGAATCAGAGGGCCGATTCTGCATTTGAGTTTACAGTGGGGTCATTCATTCCAGTTTGCGGCGCATTCTGGTGTCCATCATACTAAATAATTTTTATCCAGAAGATTCTGGTGGCCTAGCATGGAGAAAGATGTGCGCGAGTTTGTCGCTGCATGTGCTGTTTGCGCTCGGAGTAAGGGTTCTCGTCTTCCACCTTCTGGGTTTTTGTGGCCTCTACCCGTGCCTAGGCGACCTTGGAGCCATATCGCTTTGGACTTTGTCACTGGATTGCCCGACTCGCAGGGTAATACGGTGATTTTGGTCATCGTTGATAATTTCCCATGTGTTTCGTGTACATGGTTTACCTCTGGATATTGTTTCTGACTGTGGCCCTCAGTTTGTCGCCAGGTTCTGGCGTTCTTTTTGCGCTCAGTTGGGCGCGTCGGTTAGTCTTTCCCCTGGTTTTCAACCACAAACTAACGGGCAAACAGAAAGAACTAACAGACTATGGAGAACACTCTGCTGCTTGGCGGCAGCCAACCCTACTTCATGGAGTCGTTATCTCCCTTAGGCTGAGTATGCACATAATACTCTGTGCAATGCCTCCACTGGCCTATCTTCTTTTGAGGCTCAAGTAGGTTACCTTCCTCCACTCTTCCTTCTTCTCCTGAACTGGAACTGAAATGAGTTTGCGCATCGCTGTTACGAGCGTCGGCCAAGCAACCAAAAGGTTTCGGCCGACAGACATCGCTGGACAGCTCCTTCTTATAGAGTCGGTCAGCGAGTCTGACTCTCATCGCGTGATTTGCCATTGAGGGTCGAGTCACGGAAACTTGCTCCACGGTACATTGGACCATTTTCAATTATTCGTAAGATAAACCTAGTTACAGTCCGGCTTCAGTTGCCATGATTCATGCGGAATCATCCTACGTTCCATGTTTCGCGGTTGAAGCCGCTGCTTATCAGTCCGTTGTCTCCTGCTGAGAGACCCCCTCCTCCTCCTCAGTTTGTGGATGGAGGTCCTGTGTATACCGTCCGCTGTATTGTGGCGGAGAGACGGGTGGGCTGGGGGTGGCAGTTTTTGGTGGACTGGGAGGGGTATGGTCCAGAGGAGCGGTACTGGGTTCCTGCCAGACACATTTTAGATCCCAGTTTAATTAGAGAGTCGTCCCTTAGAGGGGGGGTCCTGTTGTGGTTCGTGGCTGTTTTGTTTTCTTTTATTTTGCCGCTCTCGTCCTGCTTTCCCGATTGTGAATCAATCTGAAGTTCCGTGGTTTGCCGTCCTCATTATTGTTTTCACCTGTGCTTCTACCTGCAGGGTACTTAAGTTTCACGTAAAGTTTTGCCTGCCCGGTTCTGGAGATCTACTCACCAGGTGACTTTACTGCTTGCCCTGCAATCTGAGAGCAAAGTGGATTGGGTTAACTAGTTCAATTAATTACAATCAGGTGGTTAAATACCTGGTTGAAAGTAAAACGTTCAGAATACATTTATTTCAGAATAGTCACATACAGTATATAAATTACATAAAATAAGTAGCCTAATGTATGTAACTCCATCCACTTTGCCCCTAGTGATGAGACGTATCCATCCCAATTACAGTATTCATGTTTGTCTGAAATGATAAACTACAGCTTTAAGAAAACCCTGTAAATTATGACGCAGAATTGTTTAAAAGGGTAGACGCTTGCGAAAACCTCAGCTTCTCCAATTACACTGCAGGGCATTAAAATAGCCAAAAGCACTTACGACCCTCGTCTCATCACAACAAAAAACTGTAAAATGCACCATTTACTCATGCTAAGAAAATCATGTTCAGATATAGAAACAATAATTAATTTTTTAAACATTGTAGGCTACAAATAAGCATTCGCCATTTTCCCTTGCTTACTGTAGGGTACTATATACAGTACCTGTGCACTTTCGGTATCGAAGACACCAATTTTTTTCTCCAAAATCTCTTGTATAAATATGTTTAGGAAACCAAGTACTTACCAGCAGGGGCACCGCCAGGGAGTTTGGGCCCCATGAAAAGATCACATTTTCCGTATTTTTTTCCATTTTCCCAATTTTCAACCATTTCTTATTCACAAACAGCCTGAAAATATGTGAATATAATAATTCAAACTTGTGGTAAGCTAAATGAAGACAAGAAAATAATATATAGGATGTTCTGATCAAGATTTTTCGGGCCGATATCAATTCTCGATTTTTAAAATTAGAAATAAATTTTTGTTATTATTATTATTATTATTGTACTTTATAAAATTCAAGAAGAAGACTTCAGGATTATAGCCTAATGATTCATTGAGAATATACACTATAAATGAAACTCAAATGAACAGTCCAACAAGATGCATTTCTGAGCTAACAGTAACAACAAAGCTCTATAGAACACCTGAACAGTTTTTAATTCAAGAAAATGGACAAAAACGCCTCTGGATGTGGCTGCAATTCAACAGCTTTTAATATGCTTTTAGTATGAACCAAACACAGCGACAAGCCTTGATCAAAAATGTTTTCTGAGGTGTAAAACGTCATATTTTCATTTTATTAATTACGTGGCGACTTTGGGCTCATGGAATGGCGAGATTAAAGGAATTGATTACACAGACGGACTCAATACGGAGGCGGAACATACGGTCGGTCTATCTATTGAGTTAAAAAATACAAATGAGCGGTTCCTTTGCTTTCTTTTAAAATGTGTTTATCTGTTCTGAAAAAGTAGCGAGATTAGGTGCAGCTAGGCTAAAGCGAATAGCATTAAATAGATAGCATAGTAGGCTATCATGTTTGCATGCAAGATGTTGAGATTTTCCTTGAATGTTTTTTTTAATTTTTTATTTAGCAAGATTGACGTAGCGTAGGCCTATAAACAAGGCATACTGTTCGATTAGAACGAGCACATTAAATATATAGGTTAAGAGTAGCTTATCGGTAATTTAATTGACTGCCGATTGAGTCACATGGAACGGAAATCGGTCGATATCGAATGGCTGCCACCCACCTTCCTTTGTGAAAATGTTGTGACATACTGTCGCCCTTTCTTTTACCTGTCTTTCTTTTCTTTCTTTTCATTTTTGGAAGCCAGATTTTTAAAGAAGCTGAGACATGATGCTCCACCAGCACTCCTCATTCGCAATTTTCACTGCTAGGCTAGCACACAGCAAGTACCGTTCACGCCTGGTTTGTGGGCAGGACTAAACCATTTCATGTAAATAGAGGGGAGGGGGAGGGTTGGGCAATACTGAGGGTCTCTGGAGGTTTACATTTAGCCAAAAACAAGAAAAAAAGAAATTGTTAGTTTTATTAGTACATTGTAAATAAAATATTTTATTAATGCTGATAGGTTAGTAATTTAATATTGAAAAAACTTTACCTAATGTTCTAATAATTTTTTAAGAATCGACCTAACCTTTTCCCCCCATACAGCGCCCCACCTTACCAGTATATTCAGCTACGGCTGTTTTCTGATTAAACCTGAAGAGTTTATCTTGTTATATTTCACCAAAGTCTTGTACAGGTAACAACTTCATGGTTCACACGCATTCTCCAACTGACTTCTCGAGACTTCTCAGACTTGAACGAAGACAAGTATGCTACTTACTGTACTAACAAACTGTACTGTACTGACAAACTGTTCAGAAGGCTGCCAGGTCAAGAGGCTCAATGGGGCAATCCCTATGCACTGCTGAGAGCTTCATCCTCTTCTCTTCTTTTTTTGGAGTTGAAAAACTCAAATTCTGTAACTCACGTATTGAATATATGAATGAATATATAATTATTTTGGTCTGGTGCTGAATGGATCTGCTATATGTACTTCTAGTGCATGCACCAGTGTGCACTACCTATCAAACAGGGAGCATGACACATCTCCCCTACTAAACAGGAGACATACCAACACCCCCAACACAGCAAATCATCCAAGCCCCAACCCCCAAAACAGCAGATCTTTCAAGTTCCCAACAACAAACTATGTGTACAGCAGAGCACCTGCTGCTTCCTGAAGATCAGGAAGTCCAAATCAATATTCCAGGGTAGGTCCTGGTAGTACAGTGTTCAGTAGGTCCCAGATGTATACTGACCTGTGGGGATCACCATCACAACCATGTGTCCCCTCTGTCCCAGCTTCTCTGCCACTGCCTGAATTGTGACCCAGTGGCTCCCATCCATTGGCAGCACCAGTAACTTACCGGTATGCACCACTGTGGACGATCCCAGAAGGAGAGCCAGTAGCAATGACAGTGCTGCCAGGTCTCTGGTCTCATGTGTTACAGCCATGGTCATGTACCCAATAACAGGGCCTTGTCTAGGGGGGGCACGGGAGTTCAATGCCCCCCCAAATTCTCCGCCTGCCCAGAATTTTTTTTATCCGCCAATATGAAATTAGCACTACATAGGCTATTAGAGCTACAGATGATTCGGCCAATCATAAAAATGCCACAACGAAATAATATATTTCTCTAATATGTGATTGGTTGGTTTGGCCATATAAAACATGGAGATGCAGCGAGAGAGAGAGGTCAGTCTCTTTGATCAATCTATGCTTTCTCGTCTTGATAACTAACTATAGAGTTCTGTGACTGTTACGCATTGCTTAGGATATCATATAATATTCGCTAGCCTAGCTTACTCAGTGAGTTGAGGATAGTGGCAAGAGTCTCCGTCTGGAAGATTTGATTTAAAATAGATTGATTAAATGTTGCATCTAGCCTAGTTGTTATAGCTGCGATTTTGCAGAACATCTGCAGCATTGCATTAGCTGGCTGCACGTGTGTGTGCGTGCCCGTGTGTGTGTGTGTGTGTTAGGTAGCCTACCGCTGCGTGTTGGCTATAGTCAGCCCTACTTTCCTCAAACTTTGGAATATTTCACATAGCCTATATTAAAATACACTATCATGTATCTGTCTCTCTCACTCTCTCTTAAGTTATCTATCACTCTCACGGCAAAACGGCTGCCGTCAACAGAGGCAAGCGCCCCCGGCGTCTCAGGCATAAAATATACTGTATATAAAAAATATATAGCTAATATATATATATATATATACTGTATATAAATTAAATTATGATCCAATTACAGTACCTTAGTTTCACATGTAAATCGAAAATAGCACAAAGAGACTGAAATGATGAAGAAATAAGGAATAAGTAAGATTCTATAATAATTTGATTTAATTGGGCATTGATGAAGTTGTCCTCCTATAAGATGAGGGTGGTGGAGGTGGGTTTAAAATGTAATCAAATTATCGTCTCCACTAATATACTGATTAGCCTATAGTTTAGCTTTATATGAAAGCATCTCAAATCTCATCTAGGGCTTTGAAAAAAGAAAAAAATCTTCAAAATGTTCATAAATTAAACATTTTATTTTACAAAATGCCCTGTGTGAGGTTGTGTAGAAATTCAGGAAATTAGTTTTAAAAGGCTCCATTTTTTTGGGGGGAGGACCCCCAGACCCCTTGTTACTTTGTCCCTCCCTTGTGCCCAGCCAACATCTCTTTATGCCTCCCCAATCAAAGCAGTCTAGAAACGGCCCTGCCCAAGAACCAACTCAACTCTGTAAACTTTTGTCTCATACAAAAAATTCCTCTGTGGATTAGTAGTTCCTGCTGCAATTAAGAGCTTTTGTACATATGGGTGGCAGCATGCTCAAGTTACATTGTTCCCAAGAGCATAAACAAGGAAGTAGTAAACATAGGGCAAAAAACTCTTCCCACAATTTCTATGAGATAATCATTGACCCGTTTTCTTCTTTATCATGGTACAAAGTTAATTTACTTTTAACCATAATGTTATTTATTCAACATCTCAGATTAAAAAGGTAGGAGGATATGATTTAGCCAATGTTCAGCCATGCTTGTTACCAGTTAAGGTCAACTGCAGTTATAGTTAATCTCAAATCTCATGACATTTCAACATAACCTGAAGGTATGATGTAAGGACCCATCTAAAAATCGAGCGTAGCGTTAGTTCAGGCAGGTCCCGAGAGTGAAACCTGGCTTTGGGTGAATCAACTGGCAGAGTAGTGACGATTCACCTATCACAGTCCATCCACATAACAAGGCGGTCTATTTAACCTTCTCTATTTAACCTTAGAACGGCCCCAGGCATACGGAAGCTATGAAGCCTTGGGAGAAGACCAACATGCGTTGGTACAATGATTTACTTAATATTAAATTGGCATTGACCAGAATGGACGAATGCCTTCTTCCTATAGGTACAGTGCCGTGAAAATGTTTTTGCCCCCTTCCTGGTTTCCTCTATTGTTGCATATTTCTCACACTGGATGTTTTCAGATCTTTAGACAAAATAAAATAATGCTTTTAGGGAACCTGAGTGAACAAATGACACATTTGTTTTTTTACTTATTACATTTATTTAATGAACAAAAAATCCCAACTAGTGAATCGGTGTGTGGGAATCTTCAATTCTCTAGCCCATTTAGCGTCAATAAAACAATTGACTGCTCCAGAAGAAGCGTTAACGCTAACCGAACGCCGATCCCAAAGCAGTTGGACCGGTAAAAGGGTACGAGAAGGAGTACTCTTTTGTCTCACTGGAGACCTCTGTCTCCCTAGTGAGACCTCTCCCATCAACTTTTGACACTGATCTTTAGTATGACTCTTGTGTCTACAATAACGACACCAGTACTTCAGTAGTTTCACCCCCCTAGGCTTTTGAAGAGAAGACTCATCCACCTGCATAGTCTCCTCCTGATCAACGAAGGAGAATGATGAAGAACATGGGAGAGTACCTACTGCTACTGAAAGCTTATGCCGAACCAAGTGTTTTCTGCCCTCACGTTCACATTTCCTGATGCGGTTGTCCAATGCGTATAGCTGTGGTAACAAGATAACTGAACGTGGCAGGTGGTTCCAGCACAGCCAAAGTGTTCTTTATAGGATCAGATAATGCTTTTAAAAATAAAGATCTCAGCGGACCGTCAGGTCAACCTGTCTCCCCGGCTAAAGCTCGAAATGCGATCGAAAAAGCCGCTATGGTGTCAGTTCCCTCGCACAAGCTGGTCAATCTCCTGGCTGCTTCCTCACCTGAAACCTTGTGATCAAAGACCAGCTGCATTTCCTTCATCAGCTGAATAGAATCGCGAATACTGGGAGTGTTGGCTCGAATTAAAGAGTCAGTCCAAACGAGAGCTTGATCGTTCAGGAGGGACAAAGTGAAAGCTACGCGGGATTCTGATGTGGTAAAACGGGAGGGTTGTGCTTGAAAGAAAATAAGGCATTGTGTCAGAAAGGGGCGACATTTACCCGGCTCCCCACCATACCGTGGTGGTATCTGGAGTTTGGGCTCCTTAATAGTATGCAGGGGCGTGTCTAGAACATTTTGAATGGGGGGGCCAGGCTGGGGCACAAACCCAGAGGAGGGGGGCCAGCCATCAAGGCTTACCTTCTTTTTTTTTTTGCCGCGTACAGCAGACACACGTGTATTTATCCGACCAAACCTTAGCCCTAGCCTTAACCCTAGCCTAACCTTTTTTTTTATACCTGCCCCAGATTCTAGGTAATCATATACAGTGCTTTCGTATGAACACTCTTTCAAATTTTGCTGTTTGACAGCTCAAATTAAGATGTGTTTCAATGGGCTTTTTGTTACTCATCTACACAAAGTGCTCTATAATGTCAAAGTGGAGTAAAATGTTTTGATTATTTCACTATTGGATACACCAGAGCTTATTTTTAAGCCTTTACAGCAATGGGTGTATTTTTTTCTCTACTTTGACATTATTAAAATAAACTTGTCGTAGTCTATACAGTGTAGCAACTCATGAAGAGTTCTCTCCAAAAGTAAATACATGTTCCAGCCATGGGGAGTTCCAGATAGTGCAGTTAACGGTTATCCATCAAACGTAACTCCGTACCTCCTGCTTCAATCCTCAGGCCAGTAAGATCGACAACGCAGTAGCTATCAAACCTAACGTTATATCTTATACGCAAAAGGCAGTGAAATATCACCGGCCAGTTAACTATGGTTAACGATACGAAAACAACTCAAGTAAATATCTTTGAGGCTACAAGATAACCATCACGTTAGCAAGCCAATTTGACGCTGTAGGCTGCACTTAATTTACCGCATTTGGAGGAACAGAAATATCAGTCGGGCTTGGTAACGTTTCCGCATTCCTTTGGCTGGCATACCCCAATTCAACCTGGGCATAGTGCAACTGTTAACGTTAATCCGCGGATGCTCTTGCACCCAGAGAAAGCACACTTGCGACCCATCAGTCATTGCTTGTAAATTGAATTGCTTACTTTTGAGTTTTATGAAATAAACGTTCGACTGGCAAGTTACGACATAACATTAGCTACCAAAGTGTATAACGTTAACGTCAGCTGTCCAGCTAGTGGGCTGCTAAATTATTAAATAAAACGTAACTTGTTAACTTAGCAAAACATTTAACGACAAATAACGTTACCTTTCAGAATGGTTGAAAATGCTTACCTGTAAAGACGGAAGGTAGGACTTAAATGTTGGTTTTAATGGTTTGACGGAAAACATCACAAGCAGAAGTGGCTGGCTAGCAAGCTTGCCAACTCGCCAGCTCACAATTACTAGCTAACTTAACTCAACAGGTGTCGACGTTAGTGAACTTAGGTTAAACAATCAACTCGCCAGCTCGCATTAGCTAAACTATTGACTTTAACTTACATGACTGAAAACGTTATAGCAATTCAGTGTTTCTTCCTTGTCTGCAGAGGAAAGTTCTTGTATTTTATTACTCACATTAACATTACTCTTATTGTCCATTTAGACAGTGAGCAAAGAAGCCTGCTTGTTACTTAGCTAGCCAGCTATCACTACATGACGAGTTATCTCTGCTTGCTGTGCTACGAGCAGATATTCCAGATAACATAACGTTAAGCTAGCGGTAACATTTTGTTAGCACGCTATCGTTGGAGATCACAATGGTGAACGAAGTTGCGTTCAACTTTCTCCATCTCTCGCTTCTGATGGTCCCGAATGAAGTGACAACAGATACGTTTTTATCTCTTTACAGATCAGCTATCTATGCCATACAGCATTCAACTTAGCCAGCTAGACTAGATGACTAGATAGTTAACGTATAACATTATGACTCTAATAGAAGACATCATAACTACCGTACAGGCCAACTATGATAAATCAATCTGAAGCTGTTTACAGCTAGAGAAAGCAGGTAGAAAGATACCAAGTTCGCTAACAAAACAGCTATAAAACCCCTGACACTTCGCGTTAAAGTTACGCGGCATAATGAGCAATGAATGCGGCAGCGAATGCCACTGGTCCGGCAGGCAAGATAGGCTAACGTTAGCTAACTCGCAGGCACGAAGCTTGTTTATGCACAACCACGATTTTCTACAACAAAAATATGTTTATGATGTACATATAGACTAATATATATATTTCATACGTAGCCTACAGCCTCCAACTTAGCCAGCTAACGTTAACGTTACACCAAGTACGTTAACGTTAACCATGCAGACAGTTAACGTTATACTTAACGTTATGACTCGTAACATATCTAGAAGACAGCATAACTATCGTAACGTTATACCATGGTAAATAAATCTGAATTAAAACACCTACATGAATCACTAACGCCACGCTTATTCAGGAACGTCTGCCTAAATTAAATTGCACATACATTTTTTTAACCGTGTCCGCAGCACCACAGACCACAGTTAAGTAGCGCTTATGAGTTGAGTGCGCGTTCGCGCTTTAAAAACTATTTTGGGAAACGCGTGTTGACGCAACAATAGGCCTGTGGGCTGACGCAATTTATGTCCATTCCCATTGGGCTACAGAGGCTTCTTTCATCGATACTGACAAGACAATGGCCTATCATATTCCGGTTCTGGTAGGGGGGGCACCAGGGGTGGCCAATCAGATTCCAGTGGGGGCCAGTGCCACCCCTGGCCCCCTACTGGCCCCGCCCCTGATAGTATGTGGCATCGGTACGGGCTCTACAGTTGGTCCATCAACTGGCCTTGTTGAATTTGCAGGGTCAGGATAGCCTCCTCAGGAGTAACCTCTGTAGCGCCCTGGCTAGACAGCATTCTGTAAGTTTCTTTAGAAGTCGCTGTCTCTTCCATTTTTTGACTTTGATATTCTGTGAGGGTTGGTATAAGGTTCGGAGAACCAAGCGCGACTGATAAGGATTCTAAAAGCGTATCTAGAAAGATACGCCACAAAAGCGGCAGAACCCGCACCAGGAAGAAGTTAAACAAAAGAACGGGAGCAAAACTTCCCTTGCACAAGGCAAATCAAAACAACCTCAGAAAAGGAGGCGTATCTCCATAAACGGCGAGAATAAATAACAAAAGAACCTCACGCACTAAATCATTAGGCGTAACAAGAGGTTGAGAAAATAATTTAAAAAACAGGAAAATGGGTGAAGGAAAGAAAAAGAAAATCAAACCTGTTACCTAAGCTTTGGTAACAAAAGAGCTGAACACCAAAAGGTAAAAGGTAGAGAGATATTAGGATAAAGCAAAAGATTGGAAAGGAAAGAAAACCCCCATCTAATCCTAAATAATAACCGGACTTGCTGCGTTTCTTATTTATACCAACCAGAAATGCACTGACCGAAATCCTATACTGCTTTACCGACTTCATTTGTCAACATTGCTTAGACCAGTGGTTCCCAAACTCGGTCCTGGGGCCCCCCTGTGTATGCTGGTTTTCGTTTCAACCACAATTGCTTACATTATATCAGAAATAGCTACGCATGCCATGTAGAATAAACACCCCATGTTCACATTGTGCCTATTGTGCTATATTATTATTTTTTTTTTAAAAGATGAGAAAATTATTTAACTGATAAAATTAAAGACTGAGTTGAATCAATAGGCTACTAATTGGCGAAAGTGTGGACACATGGGCACTAAAACTATATATAATGAGAAATTCAAACACAAAGCGAAATGATAACGAGCCAAACCTGCATTGTGTTAATAAGCTTAAGGAAAAAATTATGAAAGAACTTAAACACGTGGTCAACAACCTAATAGAAACCTATTGATTCACTTTAATTTGATCAGTTAAATTACTTACTTTTGTAACCTCTTTTTATGCAACATCGGACGATTATTCTACATGGCATGCATAGCCATTTCTGACATAATGTGGCTTAAGAGGGTGAATAATTCGAAACATAAAAACCACCTCATTAACAAAAATAAACATTTTTAAATTCTGGGATTGCTACTGTGGTTGCAACAAAAACCAGCATACACAGGGGGGCCCCAGGACCAAGTTTGGGAAACACTGGCTTAGACAATATCAAAGTGCAGGAAGACGGAAGTCCTGAGCTATTTATAACCGGCAGGAAACTCAAAACAGGTGTGAGGAATAATTACCGGACGAGATTCAAACACCGGAGGCAGAAAAAATTTGATAGAGCATCAAACGACGCCAATGTGAAAACCGAACGCAGAAACAGCAGAGGCTGCTAATAACCATGACATATACAGTTAATGTCTTAATTGTTAATTAAGCTAGACTTTCCATTTTTACATAGTATCAATGACATACATTAATAATTCTTTAAAGTAATGTTTCAAGTGTTAAATATGCAAGTGTAAATGTTACCAGCTCTTTAGCCAGTTGAACAAAGTCATGGAAATTGTATTTCAACTACAGGAAACATTTTAGAACAAGCTTGAGATTTTGGGTGTCATGGCGTGGGAAATTACATGGAATGACCCTGTTGCAAAGGCAGCCTACATCTTCAAGCAAATTTTCCTTAAATTGCTTCATCTAATCTATCCATTCATAAATGTATTTGTAAATCTTTGGATTTGAATAAATGGTAATATGTCTCTTTTTGTTTTTTATTTTCTTCCCCTAAAAGAGCATTATAAGCTGATGCCGAAAGTTCACCACTCCCGGGCAAAGCTGTCTGCATTTCTACAGTGATTGGATTTCTTTCTGTCTTTCTGGCATCATCGTGCCAGCTTGTTCATGAGGGGCCAAAGCAGGCCCCAAATGGACATTCCAGATACAACTCAGATTAGCAAATTGTAACTTCTTGGCATTTCTCAATAAAGTTTAACTTGATAACTGAATCGCTGTGTGTGTTATGTGACCCCTGATACTCTTCGAGTTTAGCAATAACCAGGAAGTCTACCCCATGTGACTAACAGCCGCTCATTTTAAAAGATGAAATGTTTTGAGCATGGGGGACTTCCGTTTAGCACGCTAGGAGATGGCAGCATAGGAGAACGGGTTCCCCGACATTTTGAGTTAAAAGTAGCCCACTATGACCCGAATCTGTAAAAACTTTTGTTACAATTTGATGCAAGATTGTGGGCCTTGAGAATACCTAAAGGAAAGAATAAGAAGTCAATGCAGTACGAGTTACTTGAAGGAGACTTCGGCTAGCACTGCTATGGAAGATAACGTCAATGGACCTCGATGGGGAACAAACAGACAACGCGAGCAGGGGCCTCATACTGAAAAAATTGAGGGAGTTTAGGAAAGACAACAGTCAGCAGCTGGAAGTAATTTGTGATGAAATAAATAAAACTAACACGAGAATCGGGGAGGCTGAAGAGAGGATTGATGCGGCCGAAACCCGGATACAAGCTACGGAGGAAGCCGTAACTGAGTTGCTGAAACTTCAGATTCAACGCTAAACTGACGGATTTAGAGGGCCGCTCCAGACGGGACAATTTCAGAATCCACGGACTCTGTCAATGGTGTCTTATGTAGAGCGCCTGTTGCGGGAGGGTTTGGAGCTCAGATTTCAAACTCCGTTCCCAGCCAGGCAAAAGGTTTTCTACCAGAAGTCGGTCAGGGTAGTGAGAGGGGTTTGCCATGGAGCTCCAAGGCATTTCTTAACTGTGGCTTCATAAGTAAGGCACTGCGCCAAATTGCTGCAGCAACTACCAGCTCCATAGCTGCAGAATTTCTCGGCCACAGAAAAATTATGTTTCAGAAATTTAAGTTTAATATGCAGTTTTTGTTTAAGAAATTTAAGTTTAAGCAATATGAGTGGATTTTTTCCCATTGGGAAAACTGGCTTTGAGCGCAAATTATAGATATCAGCAGAGGGCGACATCCGGTGCTGAGGTTCAGACATAGCTGCAGGGAACCGAAGCTGGCCCCTGAACGACGCATCACGCCTAACCAGCGCGATGTCACCAATCCTAGAGGCACGGATCCTTTACTTGCCCCTGCTGAGGGTCCCTAATATAAAGCATATAAAATTTGCTGGTATAGCCTAGTTTCGTTTTTAAATTATTTTTTTTAAATTTACAGCTGAATCTAGTCTCACCCCCCAATTCCCATAGAGATCCATTCAAAAGCAGAGAGGTTAAAGTATCGCTTGTAACATTACCTGATAATAAGATATCGAGAGTCTTTTGATGTTGATGAGTCACAGACTTCAGGAAGTAACAGCATGCAAAGGATATGTGACCAAATATTAAATATGATACTTTAAAAATATTAAAGATACTTTAAAGCAAAAGGTGTGAATACTTATGTAAATATGATATTTCAGTTTTTATTTTTAATATAATAATGAAGATATCTAAATACTTTATTTAATTTGCACATTATAGATAATTATTTCTACAGGAGTAGAAAAAATCCCATGTAAATATGTTTGAATTTGACTTTGCAACACAGCAAAATGAGAACTAATCAATGGAGTATGAATACTTCCTCAAGCCACTGTAACTCGGATTGTAAATTTTTTAGACAACTATTTGAATTGATAATATCAGAATAGCAGAAACTCAGGGGGTCCTGATTTTCGATTAAATCCTAAGCTTGATGTTACGTCCGCCTCCGCCTTTCCAGTTCACCTTCCTTTTTGTTCTCTGTGTTTTACCCCTTCCTCTCGTCCCTTGTCAGTTCTTTCATGTTCCGTGTTTATCTTCTGTATTGTGCAGGCTGGGCGTGGTTTCCCCTCATTATCCCTCAGCCTATCACTTGCATTTCCCGCTTGGATTCCACACGTTCCAATTACTGTTCAATCACTCTCGCATACATTCTCACGCTGTACTCACTCGTTGACTCATTTACTTCACTATATATTCCCTCTTTGTTTGTTGTCTTGTCGCCAGTTCGTCTAGCTCGTTTGTGTTTATTACCTGTTTCAGTTTTGTTTTCTTATCCCACCAGCCTGCTCGTCCCCACCTGCATTGCTCACCCTTCTCCCGCTGCCATTGTCCTCCGGTCTGTCTGCTACTCAACCAGCCCCGCTCCAGCTCCCACTGCATCCAGCCTGCTCCTGCTAGCCCCAACCCCGTTCCTGACCCTCATCCTTAGTTCCCCCTTTCTGTTTGAGCTCCAATAAAAGTTCTTCACGGAGCTTGTTTTGAGTCTGTCTCCGAGTCCTGCGTTTGGGTCCACACCAGTGGAAGGAATCCTAACACTTGATTCCTCAAGGGCACACATAACGCAGCCTAAACTGTTAAACAAGAAAATTAACTGAACGATGAATGAGATTGGGTTAATACATGTCTGGATGAAGTTAAATCCATTAAGGAGGGACTACACATATTTCTCCAACCCCCATTCGGCATACTCTAGGATAGATAATTTTTTTACCTTTGGCAAAGACCTACATAGGGTTGGTGACTGTGAAATAGGCATTATGGATCTGTCGGACCATAGTCCTCTTTACTTAAAACTGAATCTTGAATTGGATCAAAGAAATACTTTGTGGTGATTGAACACTCACATCCTGAACCATATGAAGGACCAAATCAAGGGGGACATTAAAGAGTACTAGGAACGGAATGATAATGGCGAGATTTCCCCTCCGTTGCTTTGGGATGCATGTAAAGCTGTTCTACGAGGTAAAACAATTGGCTACAGTTCTTACTTAAAGAGGTTTTGGCAAAAAAAGTTAGATCATCTACAACCAGAATTGAAACAGAATGAGATCATAAAGACACAGCTGACATAAAAAATTTGAGAACAACTAATAAAGAAAAAAAATGAAATAAATTAGATCTACACAAAATATATACAAAAAAGGTTACTGTTTACAAAACAAATATTATGAGGGGGGAGGAAAATCTAGCAAATTGTTGGTTTATAGGCTGAAAAAACAACAGGCTGAGAATTTAATTCATAAAATTAAAAGCCCTTTGACTAACCTTATACACCACAAATTAAAATATATACAAAGTTGTTTGAATCATATTATCGGAGTTTATATTCCCAACCTCAATTTGAAAAAGTAAAAATGGAGGATTTCTTTACGACAATTCGCCTACCTAAATGAACCAATGAGCAGAGTGAGCAGCTCACGGCTGAAGTATCGGAGGAAGAAATGAACACAGATGGGTTCCCCTATGAATGGTACAAGGTAATGAAGGATCCGCTGATCTCTGTTCTGCAGTCCACCTTTAACTGGGTCCTTAAGGAGAGCAAAATACACCCCCCCCCCCCTCCTGGAGGGAAGCAGTAATTTCACTGATTCCAAAAGAGGAAAAGGATCAACTTGATTGTGGCAATTTTAGACCAGTAAGTGTGTAAAAACCAAGATTATAAAATCTTTACACATATATTGGCAAGGCGAATAGAGGGACTTTTGCCACAAATGATTGGCCTAGATCAGACAGGCTTTGTTCGCCAAAGACAAACTCAAGATAGCATCAGATGGACCTTACATGTAATTACCCATATAACAGAGCATAATTTAGAAGAGGTGTTGGTGGGTCTTGATGTGAAAAAAGCTTTTGATTGTGTGAATTGGTCATTTTTACATAGAGTTTTGGAAACATTTGGCTTTCATAGTTATTTTATTAAAACAATACAAGCTCTGTATGATAAACCAAGGGCAAGAATTAAGATAAATGGAGCAGTGTCCAACTCCTTTGTTTTAGAACGAGCCAGGGCTGTCCAATCTGCCCTCTCTTGTTTGCGATTTTTTTGAACCCCTGACCCAGTGGATTATTCAGAATAAAAATATTAAAGGGATAGATATGAAGGGAGGAGAACAAAAGATTTATTTATTTGCTGATGATGTATTAGTGTATCTGTCCAACCCAGACCAATCACTGGTACAGTTATTCTCACTTCTAAAACTCTATGGTTCCTTCTCTGGTTATAAATTGAATGTTTTAAAAACGCAAGTTCTCAGTTTTAAGTACAGACCCTCAAAAAACATGATGGCAAAGTTTCAGTTACAGTGAGATTTCAAATACCAAAAGATTTAAATTTCCTCCCTCTTAACCAAAAGATTGGGGAAGACATAAGAAGATGGAACATAATCCAAGATAGCAAGCGAAAGTTAAAGCTGCAATACGTCGGTATTCTGACGTTGATTCAACGTGATCTCGATGAGCAAAATTATGTTGAATTAACGTTGGAATTCCACATTAAATCTACGTAGATTCAACATTCGCTTGCTATCTGGGATTGCTCTTCTTAATTTTGGTTCTCTAATTGAATCGGTTAAAATGAATATTTTGCAGAGATTGCTATATCTCTTCCATTAGATTTATCTGACCGACAATTTCAGAAATGGGACAAACTTATTTCGAGGTACATTTGGCAAGGGCGGAGACCCAGAATTAGGTATAAGAGTCTACAGCTGGCGAAAAACAAGGGAGGGGTTGCATTCAATTTTATATTATTCTACAAGGTCTACCAAACATGTTGATAAGGTTTTTTAAGGGAAAAAGTTTTGCAATATATATTTTTTAAATAGTGAGTTTTTTTTACTCTTGGAGCTGAACAGCCTGTTTTGGGTGAGTGGTTCAGGTTTTTTTCACATGCTCTGCGTTGATTGGCTAACTGACCCGGAATCACAATCACACTCTTGCCTACACTAAACTTTCGCTCCGAAAAACGGAAAAAACTAATAAAAAAGAGCAAACAAAGACATTAAAGAACATATTTTTTACGAAGGCAAATATATACAACATACAATGCTCAAAAAAATAAAGGGAACACTTAATCATCACAGTATAACACCAAGTCAATTAAACCAAACCAGTCATGCTGGATGATGTTGTAGGCAGCATAACATTCGCCACGGCATCTCCAGACTCTTTCACGTCTGTCACATGTGCTCAGTGTGAAACTGCTCTCATCTGTGAAGAGAACAGGGCTCCAATGGCGAACCTGCCAATTCTGGTGTTCTCTGGCAAATGCCAATCGAGCTGCACGGTGCTGGGCTGTGAGCACAGGTCCCAATACAGCACGTCGGGCCCTCATGCCACCCTCATGGAGTCTGTTTCTGACAGTTTGGTCAGAAACATGCACACAAGTAGCCCACTGGAGGTCATTTTGTAAGGCTCTGGCAGTACTCCTCCTGTTCCTTCTCGCACAAAGGAGCAGATACTGGTCCTGCCACTGGGTTGTTGCCCTTCTACGGCCCTGTCCAGCTCTCCTCGTGTAATGGCCCGTCTCCCGGTATCTCCTACACGCTTTTGAGACTGTGCTGGGAGACACAGCAAATCTTCTTGCGACGGCACGTATCGATGTGCCATCCTGGAGAAGCTGGACTACCTGTGCAACCTGAATGGGCTGCAGGTACCACCTCACGCTACCAGTAGTGACAAGGGCACTAGCAAAATGCAAAACTAGAGAAAAATCAGTCAGGAAGGATAAGGAGAAAGGGTTTGTGGCCACCACCTGCAAAATCATTTACTTTTTGGGGGTTGTCTTGCTGTTGCCTCTCCTGTCCATCTGTTGTCACTTTCATTTGCACCAAAGCACGTGAAATTGATTCACAATCGTTTACACTTCCTAACTGGACAGATCGATATCCCAGAAGTTTAATTGACCTTGTGTTATACTGTGTTGATTAAGTGTTCTCTTAATTTCTTTGAGCAGTGTATATACAATATAGTGATTACGTCTTAACTGTTTAAATCATACTTAGCCAGTAGGCTAACGTTACTTTTCAAGCAGCCGAAGATGTATCTCTGCATGCTTTCAAATGTAGCCCTTTAGGTGATCCCGTCCGTGTCTGCTGCGTGTCTGGCGGTGGGGGTGATGGTTTGGGGCTTGTTTGGTGCCGCGGGCCCTTGGTGACTTGGGGCCGTTTGGCCGGCTGTGGGTTCCATGCCGTTCCCGTGTGGTTTGCGGCTTGGTCTGATCCTGCCCCCCTGTTTCTGTGGAGATCCAATCGGGTGTGGAGAGGTTATGGTGTCGCTTGTTGGGGTACCTGAGGGTGAGATATTTTGATATCGTTTTATACCCAGTCATGATAGCATCACCTGTTTACCTGTGTTCCAAACAGGTGTTTTTTAAACTTCCCAGTCTATTTTTTTTTTTTTGCCCCTGTCCCAACTTTTTTGGAACGTGTTGCAGGCATCAAAATCAGAATTTGTGTATATTTACAAACATCTATAAAATTGATAAGGTAAACCATTTTTAAAAAGGAAAAGGAAAAAAAGAAATGTTTTGAGCATGGAGTGAAAACAAAAACCAAAGGCAGGTTTATTTTTTACATCTAAATACAAAAGTAAAAACGAATAACAAAGTGACTTAAAACAAGTCGCCCTTTAGAAGAAAAAACTACTCTGAGGCTTGCTGAGAGTGGAGAGAGGAGATCTGACTCACTGGAACAAAAAAAAAGTCTTGCACATAGGGCCGGATTCAGAGATGGCCAACTGAAGTCATGCGCATAAAGTGCCTCTTGTTGGGACAAAAGGACTACAAATGGACAAATTTACTACAACTTCCATCAGGAGAATCCTTTACGGGGGATCCCTGTGCCTTTGTCATCAATGACACATTCAGCACCAATACAATGCAGCCCGAGTCACGTGATGCTCAAGAGTGGGCATCAAAACCCACTTGCACACCATGTTAGCTAAAAGAGACCCAAAAACTGCAGTAAGATATTTTAGTTGAAATTAATCCTTTTGTGTCTAAAACCTCTGATCAAGGTTTTTATCATTAGGCTTTTAATTTCAACGTTTAGCATTAGACTTCCAAGAACCCGATATCACATCGGAGGCGGGGTAACTGAAGCGCGTTTTTGCTTTAATAGGATACTGCCGTTTGGGAGGAGGAGGTGTACTGGTTATATGTACTGGCTCCATATCAATCAACCCACAATCCCATTTGTCTTTTGCCCAAACCCCTGGCTAGAATAAATCTGAGTAGGGGAAGAATCACATACAAGTGGTAGACATGCTTTTTCTTCTCCACTCTTTACAGAAAGCGATGCTTCGATGTCAAATATGAGATGGGCTTTAAGTTGTTTAAGAATGTCCATCCCCAAAATAGTCCCTTCAGTACTGCCCATACAATTTGGGGAGTTTTAGCCTTGCAAACAGTATAAGTATCATAAGCGTGTAATTGTCACACTATCCCCCATTCAATCCGTTTTTGCCAAAAATCTGAATTAGGAGAATCTCGTTTCTCCTAAAGCTGAGGCACTGAATTCAACAACCATATCCGATGTGGGCATAGATTTATACCGGATCTGTGTAACTTGTTGCGGAACAGGTTCTACACCATCACCTTCCCCCCCGTCTTGGGGATGAGGCGCGTGGGGGCCAACGAACATCTGTACTTGTATCGGTGCCAGCTGTTCCTTTTCACCATACATATCTAACACTGGATAGAGGCTGGGAGAGTTTGGCTCAGAGGTTGCAACTATAGATGGACTAAGATTTATGACCCGTTCCCTGTTTGACTCGGAGGTTGCAGCTCCAAATGGGCTAAGATTCACAACATTCTCCTTTCTCTCTTTCTCTTTCACTCTCTCTTCTGCGACTAAGAGCTGTTTCTGGAGCAAACTATTACGAGTCTTAGTTTTTCCTTTTCTCTCACTTTCACTTGTTTTGTCATCGGACACAAATTTATTTATTTTTTTATCACAACAATTTGTGCCGTTTCCCCAATATTTTTAGGCAACAACTCTGTCTCTTGAGTTTCTACTTCTTTTATAAAATCACTCGGAGTGCATTTTTCAGTTTTGTCCTTTTTCACGTTTTCTTTCTTCACTTCGCAAAACACAATCACCAGGTACATCAATATCTTCTTTGTTACAAGCTGCCACTGTGAAAAGAATAGGGGAAACTGCGGGGCCGTCAGCAGCTGCCCAAAGTACCGGCTTAGTGTCTGTAGAAGCGTGTGGATACAACATAACTGGAGCAGAATCAGACGAACCAACATAACCTGACTTTAAGAATTCTCTTTACATTTTCTTTATATCGTTTGTCGCCAACGTCAATGTCATAATGCTCGGCAATTTTCAATAACTGGTTTTTAATGCACAAATCAAGAATTTCTTCGGACAGGGCCTTTACAAAATCACTCACAGTGGTAGCCATCATAAAATGTTAGGCTACTTGTGGCAGGAGTGTGGCAGGAGAAGTCGAGGTGATTGGATCAATCTTCCAGAGGATTTTGTAGTGTCAAATGAACTGGGGGGCCAGCTTCCTGGGCTGCGTCCCAATCCAGTTTTTGCTCCACCCTCATAAACTTTGTTGGAAATCATGGGAGCCAAGTACAGGTAACCCCCCTGAAGTGGCTCACCTTGTTGAAGGCCAATATGAAATAACCTCGTCTAGCTTCCTTCTTTGTCTAGCTTCCTTCTTTGTTATGCAGTAAACATCCTCTACCCCGGATGGGGCCAAATTAGATGACTTTGTCTAGCCCATAATCCAGTCAAATTTCCTTCTTTGATATGCAGTACCTTTGTTTGACATCCTGATGTGTTCTCATTCAAGCCGATGACCATTTAATCTTTTGTTTCCTTTGTGGGACAGAGTATAAGTGTTGACATTCTCCCTTACTTGTTGGTTTTTGTTGATCTGTACTTGGGGAACAGACCCACTAGTTCCTTCTACTCTATTAAACGACTTATTTTGAAACGAAGACGTGCCTGCATGTATTTTTCTACTTACAAACATACGAAGGAATAAATTGAACTCTTAAAAATTCTACAAACTTCACTTGCAAACTTCACTTGGGAGGATGTGATGCACATACCAATAAAACAGGGACTTGCGTTTTGCGAGTGGGAGGGAGCGAGGGCGGAGCGGGTTATTTGAATTCAGACGCACTTCACCCCATCCATACTCGGATGTTAACCATGCTGCTGCACAGTGGCGTATTGTGGGATGTAAAACGTTTGTCACCGTACCTTTAACTGTTTCCATTGATTATTAGTCAAGCAACTAATTTACTGAATAACAAACATCAATAAATACAGCAAGTTTTTGTGTGCTAGCATTTTTTCTTGTGTCATAAAATTGTGTAGCATTTAAATATGTAGGCTAGATCAGGGGTTCCCAAACTTTTCCATGCCAAGGACCCCCAAATAGTCGTAGCCTCTGGCTGGGGCCCCCCTATTGCGAAATGGCTTTTTAAATTTTTTATTTTAAATTACACTGGCAAATATAAAAAAATCTAACATACAGCTTCTTAATACACAACACAATACGTTTGACCCTATTTTGATTCCATAATCGGGCCGTTAGCAGCTCAACGTAACGCTTTGACTGACAGGCAGACGGTTAGTTATTGGCTGCGATTGAAAGAAGAGCATGGCAAAGACCTAATTTCGATAGGAAACGATGTATAACAATTTATATCTTATTTTAAACCGGCACAGTAATCTTATGAATTGAATTGGAATTAATTTTTTAAATAAATAAAAAAAAAATTTTTTTTTTTTTGCATTTTCCATTTTCCTCTCCCTTCCAATTGGCCCCCCTGGCGCCCCCTGGCGGCCCCCCGTTGGGCCGCGGCCCCCACTTTGAAAACCCCTGGGCTAGATGACAGCCGGTGTGCTGGAAAAAGGGGGGAGTATAAAGCACTTAAACCAAACATATTCTCAACCTGTTTCCATTTATTTTGCTTGGTTATGTAAATCAAACTATTAATTACTTGAATAATCAAGACCAATTATGTAGCCAATAATGTTTAACAAATGATAATGACAAATAGATAACCAACGTGAGATTTAATAAGGACGGCAATAATCTGAATAATTAACTGGCATAAAAATCCCAACGTTTTCTCTTAGTTGCATGTCAGCATTGCGTTTTATTCCCATCACATTAAAGAATGTAATTAATTTAAGACGGCACTCGATTTAGTCAAAACAATTTAACATTAGAAAGCATATTGAAGAGGAAGCCTCTTTAAATGCTGGAACCAGCTTTGAGCGCAATGCATGTGCATGTAAGCTATAAAAACAAATTTACCCAAATGTGCTGTTCATTGATCACTTAGTTAAACTGCAGAATCTTCGCATGACAACACATTTTGTGTCATCACAAATGTGAATATAGGAAAATGCCACACAAATTGATTTACCTATTGATTTTGGTTATTCAGCAAATCAATTGTTTGATTGTTAGACTATCTGGCAAATTAGCTATACGGAAAAAGATTGAGAGTAGCCCAATAATCCATTTAAAAGCAAGATTGCAGAGAGTCTGGCTCTACATCCCACAGTACGCTACTGCTGCTGCATAAAGCAATTTGCTAAATTAAATACAAAACTACTACTGGATTAACCTGTATTTATTAGCCTATGTGTTTTTTCCAATCTGTATGCACTTTTAATTTATAATACCGCAATACATATTAACGTGATTATCACTGAACAGGAAGTTCGATTTGAATTGTGGGAAATATGAGCGCTATGGGCTGGGCCCGCCCGAACAAACTTTGTGCCCCCCCGCCCGTCCCTCCCCCTAGCTACAGACAAACAAAAATTACTCTATTAATTATTATTATTATAAGCTTACTAGTAGCAGTAGTAAGCATACTTCACATAAGTAAATAGTATATTTTTATCCAATTAAAAAAAACCTGTTTTAAAATAGTGTTGGCCTAAAATATGATTGGACACTGACAGAGGTCAAGTGTAGGCTGGTGGTGTGGTTGTGTGGCCGCCTACGACGTTGATCATGTGCGCGACAGACAGTGAGGCACAAAACCTCACTTTGCTTAGCTAGCGAAAGCTGAAAAGTAAAACAGATATCAAAACATTAGTGGCAGAAATCACGGAGTGTTTTAAAAAACGCTATTTATTAAATTAATAAATCTCATAGGCCTACACAGTAGCCGAGTGCATGTGAAATGAATTAAATAACAATTGTAGAAACACCCAAGGTAGCCTACTTTCCTTCCCTCAGTGACTACTGGAAGGCAGCTACTGCCTCCAAGGCTGCAAACAGTAGCTAGGTATTTTGCTTGTAGTTCGCTAATTCTAAGAAGGATTGCCCTTGTGCACACAGAGGGTCTTTGTTTTGTTCAGTTAAATAGCAGTACTTGTGCGCAGATTTTCAGAATAACATGTATTTTCCCATATAACTGTAATGCATTTGGAGGTGGTCAGTAGTCACTTAGGGAACCTTGGGCTGTAGCAACAGTAACTGTGCTTGAAAAAGTGCTTGAGTCAGTGGCGGCTGGTGATCTAAATATAGGTTGGGGCGCTAGCATTTCTAAAAAAAAACAAATACATCTGACTTTGACTTTAAACAGAAAAAACAAGCCACCTTGTGTCTCAGTTGCATAAGACAGTTTAATTGGCAACAGTGGAGGACAGTTTTTCAAGTAAGACATCACTGATTGTTTCTAATGGCAAACTCTACAGAAAGTGGGCACATTTGATCCCATTCATTTTTCTGATAAAATCTCAAGGCAATCTAACATTTCTGTTTTATTTGGTCTTGCTTTATAATAAAAAGGATTCCCACCAACTTTTAGACCTGGCCCACTCATATTTTGATTAATAAAGGGGTTAAAATTTTTGGATATGTTGCTAATGTTACGTGGACAGAATTGACTGAACTTAGTTAACTTAACAAAACAGTTAAATATCCTTGACTGTATGTTAAAATAATGGAATGTACAGACATACAGCAAATGATTACATGACCATTTCAACATATTTATGAGTTTTTTTGTGCTTCATCAACATATGGATTGGGTTTCACAGAAAACACGGGCTTTTGCTAATGTTACATGGACAGTGTCTAACGTTAGCACAGGGAATCTCCGGGTTCGCCGAATGTACACAATGTTTACATGCATTTACACACGCATTCAACGGGCATCCCAACTTTTCGTCATTTCAACACACATTTCACCTCAAATAATGTGTAGTTTTCATAATTTCGTTTCTTGAATGAGGTGTGCGTTACATGACGCTATCGTTACTTTAGTGGACAGAATATTTATTCATTAATTTCGAGAAATAAAATGAAATTTTTCTCACCCGCCGCTCCAAAATTCGTGAATCTACGATCTTAGCGCAGGCACACAAATACGATGGGAATCACTTCCGCGTTAAATAAAAGTGGATCTCGCAATGTAATACTCGCAAACGTTACTGATTGGTCACGGACAGAAATAACGTTAGCCTTACAATCGGGTTTCTATAAACCTATACAATTGGATTAGCAAAATTCTTCCCGATCATAACAACAAAGGGTTTAATTGAGTTACTTCCTGTGCATTTTAATAGTTACTAAATCCACCGAATCATGTACAGAGAGGGGTATAGCTAACGTTACTGTGATGGACAGAATGAACAGTAACGTTCGCAACTGGAATTAAGCATTGTTTTGAATGTGTGGGATATTTTTCTGTCCACTTCCGATGTATTTTCTGAAATAAAATCTACTACTTTACTCTTTTCTTTTCTTCCAATGAACGCCTTGAGAAAGGTTCTTTTTGCAAAGAAATAACCGAATTTTCTTTGCTTTCTGTTCCACTTGAAGAAGCCATTTCGAATTATCTCTCTCGCTTGGTCTAGCTCTACTTGAATGAATGAGTAGCAGCCGACTGAACCTATCCGTAGTACTTGCGCACTCGCAGTGATATCCTGCTAGATGCCGGCTGGGCGTGATAAACATGCCTTAAATCCAATCCAATAATATCATAAACCATGAGGACTAATCAGAAAAGGGTAGGATAGTCCGGGGCGCACAGGCCTGCGCCCGGGGGCTACTTTTTTGGCCGCGAATCAGGCAGCAGAATCAGAGGGCTCGCCTGAAAATGAATGAGTGCTCTGATTCACCATAACGTTACCGGCGCCCCGCAGTCCCCTGAACATGCATATGTAATGTATTAAACTTTAGACAACGCAAGGCCAACATATAACATGTTTAAGCTACTAAAAAATAAAATAATAATAAAAAATAATAATAAAAAATAATAATAAAAAATAATAATAAAAAATTATAATTTTTTAAAAACTTTTTTAAAACTTTTTTTTAAATTTGTATGTGGGGGAGGGGGGGCGGCGCCCCAGCGCCCTCTATAGGCCGGCCGCCACTGGCTTGAGTTTCAAAAAAGTCTAATTAAGTTTCCGGCTGGTATGTAGCCTACAAATAGCCTACGAGTAGGCTTATAATGGCTTAATTCGGTCAATCACAGAAATAATGCTTTAACCGAACGTTGCATGCTCAAATTGCATTAGACTAGACTATTAAAATTATAAAATAGGATTCCCGTGTGGTTTTGTGGTAGGTTACATTGCGATGCTTGAGGTACCGCATTCCAGAATCTGTGTAGCTACATTGTCGCACTTTTTCGCCCAGAATTTGGCAAGATGCCGTGACAGCGTCCAAGTGGGGAGTTCCCATTCTCGAGCTGCCACGACCACTAGCTGCCAATTCCCTCAGCGGTCAGAGATTCGCCAGCATTCGCCACATCACCGCCCCACTCAAGCTGCGGATCTCGGGAAACCACCGAGAGAAGCTTCAGCTCTACATCATTGACTCCCCACACTCACCCATTATCCTTGGACACCCCTGGCTGGTCAAGCACAACCCCACGTTCGAGTGGTCAACGCATGAGATTTTGGGCTGGAGCCCATTCTGTTCGTCTCATTGCCTCCGAGAAGCCCACTTTCCTCTTCCGAGTCCCCTTCCGAGCCCCTCTTCCGAGAAGCGTGATGACATGTCCAGTATCCCCTCCGAGTACCAGGATCTCAAGGAGGTCTTCAACAAGTCTCGAGCTGTCTCCCTGCCTCCGCACCGCCCCTTCGACTGTGCCATCAACCTGCAACCTGGCGCAGTTCCCCCCAGGGGTCGTGTCTTCTCACTTTCCCGTCCTGAACACGAAGCTATGGAGAAATACCTACAGGAGTCTCTGGCAGCAGGCATCATTCGTCCTTCGACCTCACCCGCTGGAGCGGGATTCTTCTTTGTGGGCAAGAAGGACGGTTCTCTGAGACCCTGTATTGACTACCGAGGTCTCAACGATATAACGGTCAAGAACCGTTATCCCCTTCCGCTGATGGCCTCTGCCTTTGAACTCCTCCAGGGGGCGTCCATCTTTTCCAAGCTGGATCTGCGCAACGCTTATCACCTGGTGCGTATTCGAGACGGCGACGAATGGAAGACTGCTTTCAACACACCTACTGGCCACTGGGAGTACCTGGTGATGCCATTCCGCCTCACTAACGCCCCTGCTGTCTTCCAGAAGCTGGTGAACGACGTGCTCGGTGACATGCTCAACAGGTTCGTCTTTGTATACCTGGACGATATCCTCATCTTTTCTAAAGACAAGGCCGAGCATGTCACACACGTCCACAAGGTGTTGAGACGCCTCCTGGAGAACAGACTGTTCGTGAAGACAGAAAAATGCGAGTTCCATTGCATCACCACGACATTCTTGGGGTACATAATCTCCTCTGGCAGTATTAGCATGGACCCGGAGAAGATCAAAGCGGTGGTGGAGTGGCCCTGTCCTGAGACCCGCAAAGACCTTCAACGGTTCCTTGGGTTCACTAATTTCTATCGGCGCTTCATCCGAGGCTACAGCTCCATAGCCGCCCCACTTACTGCCCTCACTTCCACAAAGATTCCATTCTCCTGGAACTCTCGAGCCGAGGAAACCTTCAAAGAGTTGAAGAACCGTTTCACCACAGCGCCTATCCTCATCCATCCTGAACCAGCAGCCCAATTTATTGTGGAGGTCGACGCCTCTAATGTAGGAGTAGGAGGAGTTTTGTCTCAGCGATCTGTCAAAGACAACAAGGTGCACCCCTGTGCATATTTTTCGCATCGCCTTACGCCTACAGAGGCTAATTATGACATCGGCAACAGAGAACTACTGGCAGTTAAGCTGGCTCTGGAGGAGTGGCGTCATTGGCTAGAAGGGGCACAAGAACTTTGAGTACCTTCAAACCGCCAAGAGACTCAATTCTCGTCAAGCCCGCTGGGCACTGTTCTTTTCCCGGTTCAATTTCACGCTGGCGTACCGTCCTGGCTCCAGAAATGTCAAACCAGATGCCCTATCCCGTAGATTTGTGACCCCGGCCAGTGAGGAGGATCCTGATACCATCCTGCCTTCTAATTGCTTCATCAACGCCATCCATCTGGACATTGAAACCACCGTACGCAATGCACTCAACACCGCAGCAGGTCCCAGCAGTTGTCCCGAGAACCGCCTCTACGTACCTGAGTCTGTCCGTTCCGACGTCCTGCACTGGGGTCACTCCTCCAACCTGTCGTGCCACCCAGGGGTCACCAGAACTCTTACCTTCATCCAGCGACGGTTCTGGTGGCCCCGCATGAAGGAGGAGGTTAAGGACTTCGTCGCTGCCTGCTCAGTCTCTGCCTAAAACATGGTACCACACACACACCCTGCAGGATTACTTCAGCCCCTTCCTATTCCGCACCGTCCCTGGTCACACATCGCACTAGATTTCATCACTGGTTTACCCCCTTCTAACAATTACACCACCATCCTCACTACTGTCGACAGGTTTTCCAAAGCAGTTCACTTTATTCCCCTCACTAAGCTCCCCTCTGCTAAAGAAACGGCATCCATCTTAGTTCAACACATCATTAGGTTACACGGCATCCCCACTGATATAGTTTCCGATAGAGGTCCACAATTCACAGCTAGATTCTGGAAAGCATTTTGTAGTTTACTCGGCACATCTGTTAGTCTATCTTTAGGTTTCCACCCACAGAGCAATGGCCAGACTGAGCGGGCTAATCAGGTCATAGAGACAGTCCTACGTTGTTTGTGTTCAAAGAACCCCACGTCCTGGAGTCATCAGTTGCCTCGGGCCGAGTATGCTATCAATTCCCACACCTCCTCTGCCTCTAAACTATCCCCATTTGAGTGTTGTTTAGGCTACCAGCCACCCCTGTTCCCGAGCCAGGAGGAGGAGGTGGGAGTTCCGTCGGCCGAAGCCTTCATCCGGCGCTGCATCCGCACCTGGAAGACTACCCGCCAGAATCTGCTTTGAGCCAGCGCCAGGATGAGGGTAACGGCCGACCGGCGTCGGTCCAAGGCACCCCAGTATCGGGTGGGGCAACGGGTGTGGCTCACGACACGGGACATTCACCTCAAAGTGGACTCTCGCAAGTTGGCACCTCGTTACATTGGGCCCTACACCATCACCAAGGTTTTGAGTCCCACTGCCGTGAGACTCAAGTCGCCTATCACCATGCGTCGGATCCACCCGACTTTCCACGTCTCACGGCTCAAACCTGTGGTCACCCACCCCCTTTGTCCCGCCCCTGATGCCCCCCCTCCCCCCGTCTCATCGATGGAGGCGATACGTACACTGTACGTAAACTTTTGGACTGCCGTCGTCGGGGTCGGGCCTCCAGTACTTGGTTGACTGGGAGGGCTACGGCCCCGAGGAGAGAAGTTGGATCCCCACCAGTTTTATACTGGACAAAACTCTTATTAAGGACTTCCACAAGACTCATCCTGTGCCACCTGTTAAAGCACCAAGAGGTGCTTCTTAGGGGGGGGGGGGGGGTACTGTGATGTTCTGTAATTATGTATGTCTGTTTATGTTATTGTTATCATTACCATTGCATTCCCCTCTGTTCGTGGGTTGTCCGAGTCGCATTCGTGTGTTTGTTTACCCTGTCTCGTGTATGCACTGTTTAGGTGACTTCGGGATTTTCCAAGGGTTTCGTTTCTGCTACTTCCTGATTTCCTTTACGTGTAATTGTATAGATTACTAACTCGCGCTAACAATCACTCGGGTGCTTTATTAGTTAAGCGCACTTACTAAACCAATTAACATAAATGTATACTAACAACTAACTGTCTGTCTTATAGTTAGATACTAACAGATTAACCAGTTTTTCCGCGATCTCTGTAATTCGCGCCAGCTGTTTGTATGTAGACTTCACCTCTCGTGATTACTGAGCACACTCCGCTCCTATTCAAGCTCGTTGTTTGTTATGCATGTTTCCGAGTCCCTTCCATGTCTTTGTTATGTTTTTGTGATTGTATCATTGTTACCTAATGTGTTAACCTCACGTAGTCTGTTACCCCTCCCTTTCCTATACATATATAAGACCCACAGATCTGTTTGTTCCCTGTCAGAACGTTACCCTTATTTCCTGAGCCTGCGATTATAAAGCCAGAGATTTATTGATATACCTGAGACACCCTTTCCGTATGACCTTGATTTAGCCTTGTGATTCTGTTTGTTTGCCTTATTGCTTTTTGGTTTCGACTAGGGATGTTAACAGTTAATCGACTATCGATTAATTGCTAATAAGAATTTAATCGATAAGATTTCAAATGAAACAATTAACTGAATAATTTGCGGTCTTGTTTCAACAGCAGTTTTTGTGGGAAACGTAATCATGGTTTAAGGTCTCCACGCGAGGGCGCCAAATTCAGCCTAGTGTAAGCCGTGAAGTTGAGCCTACACACGAAGTTAATGTAGCCTACCACCTGAAAAGCGAACTTTTCCTATAAACCTCGTATGAACTTTTTGTATTTTTTCCTTGTAGTTATATAGTTTTATGGATTAGGTTTATATGGCCACTCCAGGTGAGCGTTTTAAATATGGATTAGAAACTACGGAAATATATGACAATTTGTGTGTTCTCAAGTTCTGACCATTTCGTGGTAAGTAACCTATTGTAAAACATTGCGTTTTCAAATGGTAAAGTTGTCAAAAGGGTGACAAGGGCCATAGTTTATCCTCTTTTTTTTTAAAGCAGATGATTATTTTCTCCCAAATTGAATGTCGATGTTCAGTCATTTATGGGGCGGAGCCCTTATACAAAGGGTTGAGCTAGGTGCACTGATGTAGCATTAGTGCTATTAATCACCCAGTTCGTCAGTAGGCTACTAGATTAAAATAGCGGTTCAGATTAAAATAGCAATCATTCACGCAGTGCGTGATCTAGACTCAAATTACCTGACAACAAATAAAGAAAATGGCTTTAGCTAAACTTCTTACTGAATTTCAAGTGTAAAGAAGAAACAAACGTATAGCCACATATTGGTTATATTTGTGTAGCCTATATAAAACATGGTTATAGCATATTAGGCCTTCTTAAAATAGCCTACATTTATTGTGCTATTTCGATACAAAAGAAAACACGAATGTGCTTCATTTAATCAATATCATTATTACAGATTTGAAATGGTTTAATAACGGGCAGACTTTCATTAACTCTTGTTTTGATAGTTACAGAATAGGCCTACATGGAAAATGTACGATATAGCCTACAGTAGCCTATGTGATTTTGATTAGAAATGCTTGAACCGTTTTGCTTTCGGTAACATTACGTTGGGTGGACGTCAGATGCCAGTAGGTAGGTTACAGGTTCCGATCAAGATTGCAGGCTATATTTTTTAAATGTGAAACTGTACCAAAAAACAGTTGACCGGGCTATATTATTTTACTAATACCCCCGCCATTTGTTGCTAACTAATTTATTAGGCTACTGGGTAGCCCGTAGCCTATGCAGAGAGTAACTGATTCGGTTGACAATTATGTAGGCTACTGCGGTGCGATAGTCAGCAGTTCATATAGGCTATATAGTTCAGTAGGACTCACTGAGGTTGATGGTTGAAAAGGACATGATGCCAATAAGCAGCATTGACGGTGAGGGATTTCGAGAGCTAATAAACGGGCTGCGCACACGACTTGCTCCAGACCACGTAGCTTAAATGTTCTTGAATAAAAATACGTAGGTCTATCTAGTATGCATATGAGAAGCCTATTCAAAACATAATAGCCTATGATTTAAGTTGACTGTTCTAGGCTAGGTATACTAGTTTAACTGTCGCCTTTCCATTTCAAGAGAGATTATGTTAATGCTGCTAGCGGCTAGCGCAGCAACGGTTTCGCTTTCAACAGATGAGACGGAGCGCAATTTCTTCTCTGTTGAAGTAGCCTATACACGCCTTCATATTCTATTTTTGTTACGCTGCAATAATGCCTGTTTCTCAAATGTTACAATAAATCTTTGATTGAGGAATATAACATGCATTTTGTATTCTGTATATCATAAGCTATATTTAGTATATTATGTTATCAATTAATCGACTATTGTTTGTTAAGGTTAACAACTATCGATTAAGGAAATTCCTTAAAATTTGCATCCCTAGTTTCGACTGTTTGCTTGTTTTTCGACTTTGCCTTTGCCTGCCGTGTTTGTACCTCTGCCTGTGCTTCCCCGGTTTTTTGATTTTTGGACTCCTGACTACTCTATTGCCTTCTGTTTTTGTACTGTCTCGATATCTGATCTCCTGGCTTTTGACCCCGGACTCGAAAATAAACTACGTTTCTGCTTTATCCTGGTCTGCTATTGGGTTTTTCAGAGTCCAGACGTAACACCCTGTCCATTAAGACACTAAACTCCACCTAGGCTATCTGTATTAGTGGCTTCTTGTTTTGTTGTTCACTGTTATATGTTGTTACTACATGTATGCTGTATTTTTTGGATGGGCATGTGCAATTATTTGTGTAATTACTTTTTAATTTAATTTATTTGTTGTATGTATATATGTTTTTTATGCAGCAGACACTGGAATGTCCAGGGCAAATGTCCTTCGGGACAATAAAGTCTATCTTATCTTATTTTATCTTAGATCCACTGCCAGGTCCAACTGCAACACAGAACAAAGGTCTGAGCGCATGGCGTGGCACGCCCACCTCTTCCTCCAACTCCGGGAATGGGGGGGTCTGCAAACCACGCTGACATGCAAAGAGAGAGAGACCAGTGGATGAGTTCTGGACGTACGGATTGGTAGACGCATGGCACCTCAGAATATTCTCTAGGTCTTGAATAATGAGATCAGTCTGTCCATGGTGGAAGCCAGAGGACAAGCTGACGGAGGTGCCAATACCAGGACAGAAGGTTCTCCAGAACCTGGATGTGAAGTGTGGGTTGCGGTCAAAAACAACATTGACTAGGAGACTATGAATCTTGAAAACATGTTAAATGATGAGTTGAGCAGTCTCTTTGGCAGAGGGCAGTTTGGGCAGGGGCACAAAATGGATGGATATAGAAAACCAATCAACCACCACTATAATAGAACTGAATCTGTCAGATGCAGGAAGGCCAGTGACAAAATTTATGGACTAGTAAGACCAGGTGTGGGTGGGAATGGGCAAAACATGTAAAAGGCCGGGAGGGAGTTGGTGGCAGGTCTTACTCTGAGCATAGGTGGGGCATGTGCCAATGAAAACCTGGGCATCTGGTTCTATCCACGGCCACCAGAATATCTTCCTGAAGAAGTGAACAGTTCTCCGGGCACTTGGATGTCCAGTCAGCTGCATAGAATGTCCCCATTGGAGAACCTGAGAGCAAACAGAACTGGGGACAAAAGAATGGTTGTTAGGGTGCCTCCACAATCAGGCTCAGCCTGCTAAGCCTCTCACCAGAGTCTTAATGCCCCAGGTAATATGGGTGACAATCAGGGAGCTAGGGACAATGGGTCCTCTGAGTCTTTCTCCGTCTCAGATGGGATGAATAGTCGAGACAGGGCGTCAAACTTCTGATATTTAGCCCTGGAGGGTAAGAGATGGTAAAATGGAAGTGATTAAAGAATAGGGCCCAACGAGCCTGACAGGAGTTCAGTCACTTGGCACTGTAGATGTAGGCTAGGTTTTTATAGTCGGTCCAGATCACAAAACGATGCTTGGCTCCCTCCAGCCAGAGACTCCATTCTTCTGGAGCCAGTTTAACTGCTAACAGTTCTTAATCACCGATTTCATAATGGACAGGTAACCAGGAGAAAAAGAAGTGCATGTTGTAATTTATGATTTTTAGCAGAGCTCTGATAGAGACCAGCACTCATTCCCACATTGGAGGCATCAACCTCCACAATGAATGGCAATTTAGTGTCACGAAAGGTCAGTACTGGTGTGGGTGTAATTCTCTGTTTAAAACCCTGAAAAGCCCTCTGTGCCTCTGTGTTTTCCATGCATCTTCTTCCCTAATTCACACCAAATGTTAGGCACTACGCAAATCCAGGTTAGTAAAAAAGGAGGCACCTGTAATGTGTTGAAAGCCGAGGACATGAGAGGTAGGGGATAACGATTTTTAACAGTAATGTTATTGAAGCCCCGGTAATCAATACTTGGCCGCAAGGTACCATCATCAACAAAAAAGAAGCTCACTCCAGCCAGTGAGGTAGGAGGGCTCCTCTGGAATCTCAGGTATGATCTGAAAGGCAGGGGGTGTAAGGGGTGGAGATCTGTGGGGAATGGGATTGAGAGACAAACAGTTATTATCTTATGATTATTCTTGTCTTTTCCCCAAGCCAGCATGGTTCCTGAAGACCAGTCTATATGGGGGTTGTGTTCGGGATAGCCAGGGATGCCCAAGAACTAGGAGCTCAGCAGAGTCGACTAAATGGAGTCGTATAGTCTTGACATGGGAGTCACTGATACTGAGCTTAATGGGATAAGTTAATTGTCTAATTTTGGTCTGCCAAGAGTGGTAATCAGCAGGGGCTCAGGCAGGTTAACGATGAGTACCTTTTATTTCTGGGCTGGAGAGCAAGTAAGAAAGTTACCAGAGGCACCGGACATAACAAAGGCAAATAGTGTTGATGAGGTCCAAAGTAGACTGGCAGGAAGAAGGGTATTGGAAGTGGTGGGTTGGAGAGACTAGAACTGACTCGTCAGGAGTTTCCCGGTTTCCGGGCAAAACAAGCCCAGTTGTTTTTGGTCAAACACAAACTTCCTTTATATGCCGAGTAAACCAACCGCAATTTTTAAATCCTTGGTAGCTACAAATTAGGTTACATTTGTGAAAGAAATGAATTTAGGACAGCCTTACCGAACAAAACTACAAATATGACTTGACCACTAATAAGTAAGCTTTTACTTGCAGCAGCATATATTATGTTAGTGCTGCCACAAAAACTAATTTTGTAAAGTTAAATAAAAAACTAAAACGTTAGCTGAATAGGTGGGTCTGTCTTTGTGGGTCTCTTGTGCTTTAACGCATTACATCTCGCTCAAAATAGATATGTGTCCAGAAAACACAGAAATAATTTATTCAGACATTATGACTCATGGATGGCTCCTTCGGTCGTTAAGGCACCACACTGTGGTGCAAGGATGAGCCTCACGCCCTCGGATCAAATCCGGACCATTCCGGTGCCGACTGTGGCCGGTAGCTCCACAGGTCGATGAACTATTGTTGCCTGAGCCGCCCAGGGTACAAGGGTCTGCATTTCATCGATCTTGTGGGACCCCTGCTGGCTGATTAGGGTGCTCGTAAGACTGCATGTCAAAGCCGCATATGAAAGGTCCCTCCTCCTACACCGCTTTGTGCAAGCTTAGCTGCAATCTGCTACATGAAAAGAAGCAGCTGTAGGACAGCAGTCACGGCATCCATCTTGAAAGAGAACCGTAGGTGTCCCAGCTCTCCCAGCAGGGTGGTTTCCACATGGAACATGGCTGCGGTTGCAGACAGTTGGATATTCCAGATTGGGGAGGTGAATTGGAAAAATACAGCCCTGGGTTGGGCAGCAAATTTATTTAAAACAAATAAATACATAATATATTATTCTAGCTAAGTTAAAATGTCTTAGTCTGTTGGACGAAGATATGGCTATCTACTTAATCACAATCGTAAACAATAGTCGAGGGAAAAAGAAAACTTTTCTACGGTTTGTAATTCTGTTTTTGTTTTGGCAGGTAGGCTAATACAAGAATGAACATGTTGTACATTTTTTCATAACTAGCTAACGTTAACACATTAGACATATTACATTAGATATGTCAATAATAACCACAGCTGTAGAAACTTTAACAGTTAACTATAACTTATATAAAATATGGTGAATTTAGTGCTAAATTAAATTTCACTGAGTAGTTTTTCCGAAAACCCTGCTAAACTGGTCAGAGCTGGATTTCATGCTCCATCTATGGAGCGTTGCCTCGCCTGTGAGGCTCACCGCACCTTCTATTTCACACCTCAGTAACTTAGTGTATTTTAGGAAGTGATTCATATTTGAGAAAGAATTTCTCAAAATACCTGTATGTTGAAAAAATATTTGCTGTATTATGGTGCATTTGGTTTGTAATTAAATCTTGTTCCACTTGTGATAAGCTTGCCTAGCCTGTATGAGGCCACCAAAAGTCTAAATACTCAGGTGTATCAAATAAATTACACAGACAATGAGATAAAATATATTTTTATTAACACTTTATTTTCAAAAATATAGTCAAAATGATTGGCAGCAGTAAAGATTGTTTAATATAAAAGCTAAATTATGGACCAATAATTCTCGACCTGAAAGTACATAAAAAGTAAATCACAATAGTGTCTCCACTAGCTCCAAACTTCAAATTCTGTCAGGATTGTTATAAAAAACCAGATCAAGAACTAATGTTCCTGTTGTAGGCCGAGGAACAAACTGCACCAAAAACAGTCCTTTACAATAGCTAAAAATGAATCTTCAGATTGTACTCACCATGCAAATAGCAAAATGTAATTTAGACCACCCACCCCTGGCCCAAATGGTTGGCACTGATCCAGTGTTATGATCAACCACCATATGCATTAACAGAATGGTACCACTTGACTTGAGTTAATATTTGATTCATTAAACAAAAGCAGCGCAAAATAAGACGGCACTGAATTAATGGCATGTCATAGGTAATGTATCTGAAGCAATTTCATTAATAATTACATAACAATGCATGGCTATACAGAAGATCACCTGCAAGAAATAAATTAATTACATTTCCCAATTTACATAAACTTTTACACCACTAAAAATAGCATTGTCTTCAGTTTATTCTGTAGTGTGCATTCACTCCTCCTTCTTCTTAAGAGTCTTCTTTGCACAGCATTTGCGAAAACAAAATGTGCAACATTTAACTGTCACCATGACGACAGTCACTATTATGAGAAGGAGCAGGCCAATCACATCCAGGCTGTGGTACTGGACCCAGTTCAGCTCATGGGCAGCTGTCCTGAGGTGGTCTGCCCCTTTATGCCTCATGACAAACTCTGTCCAGAAGACTGCCAGGTCAAGAGGCTCAATGGGGCGATCCTTATGCACTGCTGAGAGCTTCATCATCTTCTCTTTATAACTGTAGGACCACAATACAGATAGTTCTTAGTGTCATTTACCACACTACCTTGCCAAAGACATTATTTCATTTTATTACCCATTTTCTCCATAATTTGTAGTGTCCAGTAATTGTAGGCCCGTGTCATTGCTGAAATTTCCTGCATACATTTAGAAAAACAAAATTTCTGTAACTCACATATTTTTTTGGTTTGGCACTAAATGGATCTGCTCTATGCACTTCTAGTGCATGCACCAGCGTGCACTACCTAGCAAACAGGGATCATGACACATTTCTCCTACTAAACAGGAGATAGAATAGAATAGAATAACTTTTATTTTCCGTTAAGAAACTTCAGGTGTTGCCCCAGCAACAACAAAAAAGACATAGACAGTGGGGCAGACCCACAACATACAAACACACTTATCAAATAAAAACATTGAATAGAATCATTGCATTGATCAACCTAATTAAGTGAATTAAAGTAAATTAAAGTAATACAGCCATGATTAAAAATAGCCCCCGCTGTCCCGAGATGTCCAGTGGCATATATAACATTATATATATACAGTATATGACATTGCACTACCTATCATGAACTAGCATGACATCTCCCCTACTAAACAGGAGATATACCAACACCTCCAACACAGAAAATCATCCAAGCCCCAATCCCCAAAACAGTAGATATTTCAAGTACTCAACAATAAACGGAGCACAGCAGAGCACCTGCTGCATCCTGAAAGACCAAGAAGACCATATCGTTATCTCTCCAACATGGAGACGGAACACTTCTGTGATCCTGGATCAGACATTGGCCATTCTAACATTATGTGATAGTAAATTACATGTACAACAGAGCACCTGCTGCAGTGTAGCAGTCAGGACCATGCAGAGTCATAGGACTTTAACCCTTTGACGCATACGGTCACACAGGTGTTACAACGCTCGACTGGTCCCTGAAGCATGCGGTCATACCGTTGTAATAAAATAACAAACTTATAACGTCTGGTTACGAATGATGCAACAATAAGCCTTTGGGTTAAACCTCGTTCTTTCCAGGACTAAATGCGCTTATGTTCCAAAAAAACATTTCACCAAATAAACTCTTTACAACTCCGGTTTTTGTGTTCTGACAGACTTAAACCATCACTCTGGATAACTTGAAGGGTTTCTTCTCCTGATGTATTTTTCCATAGAGTTCAATAGGAAAATTTGTCAGGAGAAGAAACCCTTCAAGTTATCCATCTATATCTAATGCATATCTGGCAGCAGAGTGATGGTTTAAGGCTTGTTTGATACCTCAGACCCTTGATGAGTTAAAGCCATTTAGCCAACCATGTGTTCCATACTGTTCCAGCATAATTTACAGCTAAATCTAGTCCCACCCCCCAATTCCCATAGAAATCCACTCAAATGCAGAGAGGTTATAGTATCGCTTGTAGGAGTACCAGAAAATAAGATATCAAGAGTCTTTTGATATTGTTAGGTCATAGATATCAGGAAGTTATGGCATGCAAAGGATATGTGACCAAATATTACAATTATTACTTTATTCTACATTATGTTAAACTGTCCAATATCTTTTGATGCCGAAAATGAGGGGGACTATGTACAAAAAATTCTATTATTTCTAAACGGTTCATCCGATATGGATAAAAATACCCTCAAATTAAAGCTGACAGTCTGCACTTCAACCTCATTGTCAATGTGCTAAAGTACAGAACCAAAATAACAAAAAATGTGTCACAATAAATTATGGTGCTCACTGTAGCACATTTCACAAACAATTGTCACAATACGCTTCACAGAAAACTCTGGCCTAAACCCACACAAGAGCAAGCAAAAGGCCACAGCGGGAAGAACAATCTCCCTGGTGGTAGATAGGAAGAAACCATGAAGAACCAGATTCAAGGGGGAAACCCATCCTCCTCTGGTCGACTCAGGGTCTAAGGTCTGAGTGTTTCATTAACACAGCGCAGCAATGATTCTTTGTTCAGCCCAAAACAATATGCACACATTTGATTGCGATATCAATTCCAGGTCTGATTTATATAACCACCACAATTTCTGCATTCAATCTGTGGCATCAGGATGGCATTTGCACGCAATGTATAAACATGATTGGAAAAGCAGTGAGCTTGCCATACAACAATATGACTTCAAATGTACTGCTCCCCTGCTGAATCAGTGCACACAGGTTAAACCTTGCATCATTAAACTAATCAAAATGCGCACTGGATCCAGCTATTGTTAAGCACAGCCGATTTAAACTTCTCCGAACAGTGAATCATGCTCGCATTCTGTGGGATCCTTGGGCAAAATCAAGTGGATTATTAGGTGGACATTCAAAATTCTATGCCAAATACAAATCATCTTTTACATGGATAAAATTTGACTTTTTTATGTTTATCGGAGACTTGGCTACATAAAAACTCCCCTTCAGAAGTATATTAAATGCGCATGGTTATAATATGTTTTTAGAAGGACTATTAGCATACTGCACGTCAAATAATCAACAGGACACGATAAACAGTACACAGCTGCTAGTAGGCTACACAGTAGCTACACATACTATTTAGTACGCATAGCAAGTGTGCCATTTGTTTGTATTTAGCGTGTTCCAAACCATAAATATTCAAAAATGAAGTACAAACTAAAATCCTCGGATGTGTAGGGTACTTCCTTACTTGACAAGACCCAGACTTTCAAGTATGCATCAATGCACACTTATATGCGTTCTTCGTTCCCAGAGATAATTGTGCTAAACCATAGACTGTAGAAAAATAGCATAAACATAACGACCGCAGCTCTTCTCCTGAAGAAGTGGCATATTAGGCTTCTCGTTCCCATACACACTTTAGGGGCCATAAATTAAAATGAAAGTATTAAAAATAAAAAAATTTAAAACCACTCAGTGATATGACATTGCATGCATTATCATTGTTTCTCTTGCATTTTGCCTTTTTTGGCATGCCGTAGTGGCGTGTCATTGACAGAAAATGAAAATAATCAAAGAGGAGCTGAAAAGCAAAACACCCAATTCACACCCCAGTTCATTTTATTCAAGCAATGACCCACAGAAGGAGACGGGAAATCTTTAAATCACAGCACGCTAATGCTAATTAAATAATTGAAGATTTATCAAGAATGAAAGTAAGGCAACTGTGATTTAATAGCGCCCACCACTGCTACTTTGAAATGCTTTGGAGAGTTTTGAGAACTTCAGCTACTCATATTTTGTGGATTGGTATGAGTATTCTATTGACATAACATTATTCTATAAATTGCCATTGAAAAATGGAGAATGGCAACATATGCCATTTTATTGCATTTATAGCCTAATCAATGACAGCTGTCGTTCTTATTAGCTCAAACACTGAGCAATGCATCTTTAGACAACTAAGCAAGGTTTAAAAGTCTGGGTCACACCAATGGTCCGTGCATTTTAAATAACAATGCTACTTAAATACATCGTCCTTTTCATCGTCTGGTGGACCGTATATTAGCAAGGCTACTTATGGCAGCCAGAGTGCATGCGTTTAACGTTCCGGTCTAAACTATACCAGCTGCAAAGCAAAATAGTGTGGAATTGGCATCCCTTAGCTTTACAGCGATTACAGGATTCTGTTTCTGCAAGACAGCCTCTTGCCTTGACAAAGCAATACCACAAAACAGGAAAGGCATTATCCTATGCAACAGATACACCAAACACTCTAAGCAGCAATTTATTTTATTTTTTAAGAGCAGCATTGAACAAGCCGCATGAGCAGCAAACATTTTTAGAACAAGCAGCAGCTAAACAAACAAGAGCAGCAGAGGCAAAAGCAGTCTGACTCTTGCTTTTAAAAGGGGCGCTCCATTAGTGATGTGTGCATCTGATTGGTTGAGTATGAGAACATGTGTTTGCTGAGGACAACCATTAGTCGCAAGAGTTTCCTGACAGAACTTGCCTTGTGAACTTCATTCATGACGCTCATTTGTGGAATCACTGTGAAATTGAGCTATGCAGTTTTTCCACGGGAGGACCAGGCAATTGATAGGTTACACAAGCAATCAATGGACCAGATGAGCTATTATGAGGCTGGTAATATGCTCCCCTGCATTATTTACTGGTACAGGAACTTAATTCAAGTATCTGTTACTGTGAGTCTGTCTCTGTACTATTTTTTACTAGAAAAGTACTGTGTATGAAAAAAAAGTAACCACTAGCCACTGGCGATATTGCTAACAACTCACTGACCACAATATTTTCAAGCATGAAGTTTACTTGTCAGAGCTTGACTTACCAGATCTAGGACACTTCTATCTTCCCTAATAGCTGACCTTTTACAGGGACTCTACTGTCTACCTTAACCTCTCACCTTTTACAGGGATACCACTATCTAGCTTAACCTTTCACCTTTTACAGGGATACTACTATTTATCCAAATAGCACTACCACTTACCCTGGCCTCAAAAGCAACAAGCTCTGACTCTCCCTAGGATTTCTATGTACATGGTAGAGCTGATATGTGCTCTAGTCCCTTTTGACCCCCAAGCCTGAACACAGAATTCAATGTAACTTGAATCAGGCATCATTGGTTCTATGCAACCTGACCTCTGACCTTTTATCATTGATGACCTTGTTGAGTGCCTTCAGCAGTTTGGCCGTGGTAACGGTGAATATGTCCAGGGTCTCGCCCACACCACGGTGCATCATGCGATGCACGTTGTCAATTTGGTCACCAAACAAAGGCAGCATCACCAAGGGAACACCATTGCATATGGCCTCATAGATGCCATGTGTTCCCCCATGCGTGATGAAGGCCCTGACTTTGGGATGTCCTGCAGGCAGATGAGATCAGGAAGTGAACCTCACTCTGAGGTTGATGGAAAGAAAGATTTCCAGTTGATTTCAAGCAATTGCCAAAAATATATAATCACAGCAGTTGTAACAGGGAGAACCAACCTAAAAGGTCATTTTGAGGGAGCCAATTCAAGAGCTTGACATTTTCTGGAAGGTTATTGGGCAGAGGGCCAGTGTACCTCCAAACGACCTGCAAAAAAAAACAAACACACAAAAAATAAACTGACATCTTTATAACTGAACCCTGACACCTGAATTATAAACAATGACAATGGACAGACCTTGCCTTTCACAACAACAAAAGCTATAATTACCCTGTGTGACAAAAGATAGGCTCTGAGTTAGGGCTGGGCGATAAAACGATGTCGATAATTTTCACGATAAAATTTGCCACGATAACGATGATAAACATATGAGGTTTATTTTTGATAAAACTATCATTTGCGTCCGTTTCTTCTACTTACCCAAATACAACACGAACAGCCAATCAGAACTAGACTTGCATGTTGCTGATGCACTCACCCACTCAAAACAATGCTACTCAGGCTGACCATGTGACGTGTGTTTAGCTGACATAGGAATGAGTCACCGGCGAAATCAACTGAAAATGGTAGTTAGTAGGCATTGGTTGACGTTAACTTGTTCAACGTTATACAGAAAAAATTTATATTGGATCAACGTTAGATGTTCAATAACAAATAAAGCATCAACATCAGGCGCACCTACCTCGCAAACCGTCAGTATGGCTGAAAGTTATATTTCACCTAGCTTGTGCTCTTATTGGTAACAGAACCATGACGGTAATAAAGTTAACTTAGCTAACGCTAGCTATCATAGCTGCCTACACCTGCTGCAGACAGCCCTTCTGAAGCCAGAAAAAATCTCAGTAACTTTTCTTACTGTTCATGTATGCTTAAAACCAATGTTTTGGGTTAGACTATTATCATACAGTTTTTATCCAAAAATTTCATATTGCGTCGAAGTGGGTGTCATCTGAGTAGTGGTGTGTCATTCGCGAACGAGTCGGCTCTTTGAGCCGGCTCTTTTAGGTGAACGTTGGGAGCCAACTCGCATATCTGAAGAGCCGATTTGTTTTGTAAATGAACACAAGACAAGTATAGTGGTGTTATGGTCATAATTTTAGTTGTGTGCGTGTGGTCTTGGTGGAACTTTCATTCGTTTTTTTTTCTTCAAGTTCCATCTGTAATCAAAGAGAATAATTTTTCAGGCCAAAAATAAATAAAACCACTATAAGAAAATAACATAATGTTTCACATAATAATTTAAAAAACAGTTTAATTGTTGGTCAGTTTAATTGTTCTGATGCTGCAGTTTTGAACATTTATTTTTTAATGCAAATTTATTGTTTTTTTGTTATGACACAATATTATGTTCTATTATATGAGTGTCTATTTTGTTTTGAAATGTTCAACTACGCACTGTGTTTATTGTGCAATTTATTTCAAGACATAAAAAAGCCCTACTTTCAATGCACATGTGTAATAGCGTCTTACTGTTTTTACATTTATTTAAATAGTTTTTATTACAAACAAAATGCAAAATAATGTTATTTTGGTAATTAGAAGGTAGAGTAAGATTCCTTTGAACAGTTTAAATGATAGATGTGCACAAACACCAATCATAGGTCAAAATATCGCTGATTTTGAAAAACCGGAAATGCTACTGAATGAAGAGCCGTTTGGAAGCCGAAAGAGCCGGCTCTTATTGGTGAGTGCCTGTCACTACATCTGAGTTTCTGTGTCGGCTTACCATGCGCTGCATTTGTTGTCCCGAAATCCTTAGCATAACAAGTGGAGTGGAGTCTCGGCTAGTAAAGCAGAGAGTTCAGTGACAAAGAGCAGGAAGGGGGCTGAGTCAGTACACCAAGACACACCCTTTCACTCATTGACTGTATGAATATTCATAATATGACCTTGTGGCATCATCATCATATAACCACACCTACCCATGGCTCCAAGTTCAAAGTGAAGCTGTAAAAAAGGGCTTAGAAAAGCGATTGCAGTATCACTTTAAATAACAAAGAAATGTGGACGGGCAGTTGTGAATGCGATGAAGCTTAAGATTTAATCAAACCTTCACAACATTGTATAAGTTGACTTACTCACGAGCAGGCGTCTGCTGGTTCCTAATGCTTATTTAATTGTAAGTTAAATAGTCAGAAGGAGAAATTAAGGCAGATAAATCTGTGCTTATGGCCTATTTATAAGAGAATTTGTGCATCTTTTTTCATTTTTTGCCTTGCTGGGGCATTTTATTACTGGATGTAAAGACATTTTGGTTCTGTTGAATGCTTCTGTCAATCCGTTGTTTCTAAAAAAAAATCATAATACTAATTTTCGATTTTAAACCATAATGAACCTTCTGCTTTCTTCAGGGTTCAGTCATAAGCGTAATACTCTTCAAAGTAAATGGAGCATTAAGTGTATATCGTGATATATTATTCCTAACATATTCAGCTCTGCAGCATAAGGAACTGAATACAGAAAGCCCTTTAAGAAGTTGCTTTTGCAGCGGGGTCTCTTTGTATTTTTTCTCTGGATTCTGAAAAGGATTTTACAGGTACTGCAAAACAAAGAAAAATCACCTTGTGAATACAAATCTAATACAAACCATATGTGTGCTGAAGGTTTATTTGCTTTGGAAGTAGCAGCCTTCTTTTTGCATTGTGTACTTATGACTTGTACTACAAGGCCTTATTCATTCATTGTAAGAGTTGTATTTTATTTACTTTACTTTACTAGAAGCCAAATTTGTGAAATAAAAGTAGTTTAAACTGATGGAGAGGAAGAGGTTTACACCGCTGTTATGGTAGAAAACAGGAGCAATGAGACAGACAGACATTCTCCTTACCCTTTGAGGAATCTGTCTGAAGGCCTCAAAAAACTGGGTTGCCTTCTCTTTTGGCATATCGGACACTACTGAGCCCAGCGTGAACACCACAAAGCCATGCTCACCAGACTCTTCCACAAACTTCACCAGCTCCTGCAGGGGGAAAGACAGTAGGAACACTTTTGACTACAGACTTATCATCAATCAATCAGTAAAATGTATTTGTTATAGTGCAGTTTTCCAATATGTGTGTGTTCGTGCGTGCGTGCGTGTGTGTCTGTGTGTGTGTGTGATTCAAACACACACATGCCAACCCTCTGTTCTGTCCAATTAGTTCAGCTAAGAGGGTAAAACATATCTTTCAACAAATATTATTTTATTATACAGCACAACAGAAACCTATCAAACCTGTGACATCAACTGTTTCAGTTGCAGTTTACAAGGAATGTAGTTTTGATTTTAGGTTGGACTGGCCACAGCTGTTCAATTGTAAAACATCTTTTGGAAGTGTCACCACACTCACAGACAAAACATATGTACCAGCACAAGCTTTTCTTTAGTTAAAGAAAGGTTATATGGTGTAAATTTTGAAACAACAAAATATTCATAAAGGACCTCCCCACACTATGGTATTTAGTTCTGCAAACAGTGTCCCTTGGTTTCTTTCTGAGATTGTGTTGTCCCAGGTCCAACAGACAAAGTCTAATTTTGAAAGCTCATGTTACAGACATTCAGAGTGTGTACTGCAGTAACCCAGGAGAGGAGACGGATGGTGTGAGCCACAGAATTGCATGCCAAGTGCTCTTGTATTGTACTTCTGCAATTCTTTTGTCTCTGTTTTACAATGACCACAGAGCTAAGTAGAATTAAACAACAGCAAAATGACACTCCCTATGTGTACGCATGTAGTTTGTGGGCTCCCTGCTGCAGTCAAGCAGTACTTGTAGAAACCCTTCTGTAAGTAACGGCTTTCGGTTGCTGGAAACATTTACACTTTTTTTGTCTCTTAAGTATAACAACAACAATCTACGTAGATATGCATGGCATGTATTTTCTTGCATAACTTGGCCTGATGTTATGGTCTCACATAGTACTTGGCTGACTGCAGTTACAATAATACAGATTTGATCACTGAATGGAAAATGTGTACAGTATATGCTGTTCTCAATCTACGTGCATATTGCAAGTCTAGAAAACAAACTGTGCATAACAACCCTCCCCCAATAAGCCATTTCCCTTCCCAAGAGACGAAGGGAACTTTGGAATGTTACAGAGAGTGTGTAATCAGAGTGGAGCTTCAGGCAAACCCAATGGTGGACACGAGGTGGTCAGATTCCCTCACCCGCTGTGCGTTTGGGAAAACCGTGTGCCTGTCAGGGCACAACCCTCATGCAACCTGAAACTGTTTACCCCACTAAACAATACACAGCCACCTGGAATTATCAGGAACATGATAACAATAACTAGTCCAATAACTTGCTAATGCAATCATGGACTGCTGTAAGACATTTAGCTTCTATCTCGGATGAATCTGTCAGCTAAAAGACATGAGAAAGCCTTGAGAAATGTGTCTAAAGCACTTGTAAAAACGGGAAGGGGGCATCTTAACTATTCAAGAGTGAGGAATTCACATGGTATAGTGCACATTGAAGTAAATCTTGAATATATATTTGAGGTGTGCAAGCTTAAATCTAAGATTTTCCAGCATGCTACAGATAATACTACGGCAGCTGAACACAAACCAGGCATCAAAATGGTGAGCTTTACTCTTCGCAGAACACTCACCGCTGGCAGGGATTTCCTCTTGCCACAGTTGATGCCCCCAATGTGAATCATGTTGGGCATGAAGGGTCTGGGGTACTCAAAGGTGAAGTCATACCTCAGGAGCCAGATAGCTCCTTGACCAATGAGCTCCTTGTATGTAATATCCTGTCCCAGGTACCTGCTGGCCAGCTCATCAAAACCAGCAAAGAGTTTCCAGCACAGGAACTCTTCTACAACGGCCATAAATACATTTTTCACTCGCTGGAGGAAGTCCATGTGATCTGTGTTGCCTGTGAAGAATTGCGGGACAAAGGAGGGGGGCAAGGGGCACTGGGTGGCCTTCACATCCAGCCCACAGGGAATGCCCCGCAGGAAGTAGACTACAGGCAGCGATACTGTGTGGGCGATGATGGAGCCGCAGGGCAGGAATGGGTCGGTCAGCATGAGCTCGAATGCCTCATCCCGCAGCTGTTGCATGAGCGGCCGGTCGTACAGCAGCGCCTCACAACCCTTCATCTGGAAGTTGGTGAAGTTGAGGAGCCGCTCCACGTTGACCAGGACATCGCCCACCGTCGGGGCCTTCACGAACACGCTGTGCTTCAGTGTGTTCAGGGAGCCGGCCAGCTCCTCCTGGCTGTAGGGCACATGGAAGGTCTGCGCTCGGTAGTAATCGGAGTCTTTGATGAGCAAGCTGGTCTCAGGGACCAGGACGACGACCTCATGTCCCCGCAGGGAGAGCTCTCTGACCAGGAGCTTCATGCTGAGCCAGTGGCTGCCCTCCACAGGCATGACCAGGATTTTACCCCCCTGCGCGGGCCCCAGGGTGCCGAGGCACAAGCAGACCAGCAGCCCTGGAGTAGAAAGCCAACCCTCCTGTTTCATATCTCTCAGTGCAATAAGCAGCATATTCAGGAGTGAAGAGGCAGGGAGCTTAAAGGGGCTGGACTCTCACACTGGAGCATGTGTGTGTGTGTGTGTGTGTGTGTGTGTGTGTGTGTGCGTGTGTGTGCGCGTGTGTGGCTTCCGTGCAGAAGCCTAGCACTGTGTGCTTATAAGGATAAGCTATTATTTAACCCAAAACACACTTTACAGTTGATAGCAGATTCAGTCCATCCGCTGTTGAGGCCATGAATCCTAACCAGTGTCAACACTTAGTTACACTTGAGCATGCCGGAGCTGACCTGACAGCAGAAAGTTTCAGCAAGATTTTCAGACAAATAAAATGATCAGGGATTTTACTCCAGTGTAAACACATGAAGTATAAACTTATTTAATCCTGTAATTAACAGGAGCCATAGCATTCTTCTTAGCCAATCAACATGTGTAGCAATTCTCACCTTCTTGAAGAATGCAAACATTCTCTCAAGAGAAACAAACTTTGTCAAAATACATAAATATACCCCCAGAAAGCAGATTCATAAACTTAACTCTATGAATAATTATTAAATTTTTAAATATAAAAAATCTTAAGATGTCCTTTTATTTAAGGATACCCTGCTTTTTACTGAATAAAAAAAAAAAAGCCTCAAATCAAATGTTATGTAACAGCAGAAGGTTATCTGAGGGCATTTTGCATTTTGGATCATGTTTACGTCAAAGTCCTCCAACTTTCTGCGGGGCTTTGAGGGCTGTGACCATATTCATTTATAGTATCTAATGAAGTTTGCCAACTCATGCAAGCCATTATAACTGCAGAGGTGGAATTACCTCATGTTTCGTGTAGCATTTGATCCCTTTTTACTCTGAGCTCCTCCCTCTACAAGCCCATTGCGTGAGAAGGCTGCATTTTTGGAACAGAAACACCCAAACTTCCACACATTAAAGAGATAGCATCGCACGGCAGGTCAGACATTTCAATTCACAGCCCGGGCTTTCATGACATGGAGAAGTGCATCAACTCTAAAAAGAGGTTTTAAGTTTAACACTGAGATTTTCTCTGTTCATAAAATGCCCGAATAATTACCTGAATAATCAAGACCAATTATGTAGCCTATAATGTTTAACAAGTGATTATGACAAATAGATAACCAACGTGAGATTTACTAAGGATGGCAATAATCTGAATAATTAACTGGCAAAAAGTCCCAACGTTTTTTCTTAGTTGCATGTCAGCATTGCGTTGTCTTCTCATCACATTAAAGAATGTAATTAATTTAAGACGGCACTCGATTTAGTCAAAACAATTTAACATTAGAAAGCATATTGAAGAGGAAGCCTCTTTAAATGCTGGAACCAGCGTTGAGCGCAATGCATGTGCATTTAAGCTATAAAAACAAATTTACCCAAATGTGCTGATCATTGATCACTTAGTTAAACTGCAGAATCTTCGCATGACAACACATTTTGTGTCATCACAAATGTGAATATAGGAAAATGCCACACAAATTGATTTACCTATTCCTTTTGGTTATTCAGTAAATCAATTGTTTGATTGTTAGACTATCTGGCAAATTAGCTATATGGAAAAAGATTGAGAGTAGCCCAATAATCCGTTTAAAAGCAAGATTACAGAGAGTCTGGCTCTACATCCCACAGTACGCTACTGCTGCTGCATAAAGCAATTTGCTAAATTAAATACAAAACTACTACTGGATTAACCTGTATTTATTAGCCTATGTGTTTTTTCCAATCTGTATGCACTTTTAATTTATAATACCGCAATCAATATTAACGTGATTATCACTGAACAGGAAGTTCGATTTGAATTGTGGGAAATATGAGCGCTATGGGCTGGGCCCGCCCCGAACAAACTTTGTGCCCCCCTGCCCATCCCTCCCCCTAGCTACAGACAAACAAAAATTACTCTATTAATTATTATTATTATAAGCTTACTAGTAGCAGTAGTAAGCATACTTCACATAAGTAAATAGTATTTTTTATCCAATTAAAAAAAAACCTGTTTTAAAATAGTGTTGGCCTAAAATATGATTGGACACTGACAGAGGTCAAGTGTAGGCTGGTGGTGTGGTTGTGTGGCCGCCTACGACGTTGATCATGTGTGCGACAGACAGTGAGGCACAAAACCTCACTTTGCTTAGCTAGCGAAAGCTGAAAAGTAAAACAGATATCAAAACATTAGTGGCAGAAATCACGGAGTGTTTTAAAAAACGCTATTTATTAAATTAATAAATCTCATAGGCCTACACAGTAGCCGAGTGCATGTGAAATGAATGAAATAACAATTGTAGAAACACCCAAGGTAGCCTACTTTCCTTCCCTCAGTGACTACTGGAAGGCAGCTACTGCCTCCAAGGCTGCAAACAGTAGCTAGGTATTTTGCTTGTAGTTCGCTAATTCTAAGAAGGATTGCCCTTGTGCACACAGAGGGTCTTTGTTTTGTTCAGTTAAATAGCAGTACTTGTGCGCAGATTTTCAGAATAACATGTATTTTCCCATATAACTGTAATGCATTTGGAGGTGGTCAGTAGTCACTTAGGGAACCTTGGGCTGTAGCAACAGTAACTGTGCTTGAAAAAGTGCTTGAGTTTCAAAAAAGTCTAATTAAGTTTCCGGCTGGTATGTAGCCTACAAATAGCCTACGAGTAGGCTTATAATGGCTTAATTCGGTCAATCACAGAAAGAATGCTTTAACCTATCGGAACTTGCATGCTCAAATTGCATTAGACTACACTATTAAAATTATAAAACAGGATTCCCGTGTGGTTTTGTGGTAGGTTACATTGCGATGCTTGAGGTACCGCATTCCAGAATCTGTGTAGCTACATTGTCGCACTTTTTCGCCCAGAATTTGGCAATATGGTTAAAATGCGGAAGCCTAATCTACACAAATAACACTGTTACATGTTACAAACTTCACTTGGCTTCCTAACAGATTGGACTCACACCTAAAATGAAGACAGAGGGTATATTCTGATCTCAAAAGGGATTCCCCCAAGTGAAGTTTGCAAGTGAAGTTTATGAAGTTTATGAAGGGTGGAGCAAAAACAGGATTGGGGCGCACCCAGGCCTCCACCTGAAGAGGAAGTTCTCAGGTAGAAAGTCATAGCTTTTGCTCTGGCTGGAGCAGACGTGCAGGGCGATGCTGATGGCTAGCATGCTGCTTGTGCCTGGTTGACTCATCGCAAGGCCTCCCAGATTGTGTAAGCTCACCGGTCTTGTTCACTCTGTACACCAATCAATGCACAAGCAACACAGAAAACCAATACATCATCAAGTTTTCTGACGACACGGCCATTTTAGGGCTTATGTTAAAAAATTCAGATTCCCAGGTGTACAAGTCCACCATTCAGAATTGTGTCCAGTGGTGTGACGAACACCATCTCATCCTCAACACAAAAAAAAATGGAGGAGATGGTGTTCGACCCCAAATATCTAGGTGACCACTCGCCTGTGGTCATCCATGACTCAGCAATAGTGCAAGTGGCCTCCTACAGGTACCTGGGCATCCACATAGACAATAAACTAAGGTGGAATGTCCAGGTGGATAACATCTGCTCCAGGGTGCAACAGAGGCTGCACTTTCTGAGAAGGCTCTGAACCTTTGGTGTAAACCAGGGGGTGCAGCTTCTGTTCTGTCATGCCGTAGTGGAGAGCCTCCTGCGCTATGGCATCTCAGCATGGTTAGGTAACCTGTCTGAACACCTTAAAACACAGACAACCTGCCTCACACAGAGATCCATGAAGATCATGGGTGTTCGGCAACACCCCACCCTTCAGGCTATCTTCCATAAATCAATAATCAGACAGGCCCAAAAAATCATCTCAGACCCAACCCATGTCCTCCATCCTGAATACCAGCTTCTCCCCTCTGGCAGACAATATAGGGTCCCTTACAGCAGGCTCAACCGCTTTAACCCTATTTACTTTGGCCCTCCAGAGGCAATTTCCACCTAGTTTCTACTAGTTTTATTTAAATGTCAATATTTCCAAAAATATTCCTTGCACATCCATGGTTTAAAGTTCGAATTGAAGAAGCTGTATCATTCAGAAATTTGCAACAGAATACATTTATTTCAGAATAGTCACAGACAGTATATATATAATAACCATAACATACATCACCGAATGTATTTAAATACCTTTTTTTTAAATGTACAAAAGCTTGTTTGTATTTACACAAGAACAGCAACATATTTCAGCCCTAAGTACGACGGGTGGTCGCTGTGGAAATGTTTACTGTACAGGATGTTGGCGAAATGTAACAAGATAAACTCTTTAGGGTTAATCAGAAAACAGATGAATATACTGGTAAGTACTTGGTTTCCTAAACATATTTATACGAGAGATTTCGGAGAAAAATATGAGGTGTCTTCTAAACCGAATGTGCATCAGGTACTGTATATAGTGCAGTAAGCAAGGGAAAACGGTGAATGCTCATTTGTACAACGTTTAAAAAAAAATTTGTTTCGTTTTTATACGTGAACATGATTTTCTTAGTGCGTATAAACGGTGCATTTGATGCATTTTATAGTTTGTGGGCTGTGGCGAGAGGAGGGTCGTAAGCGCTTTGGGCTATTGATTACACCCTCCTATTTTATGGCACTGCAGTGTAACTGGAGAAGCGGAGGTTTTCGCAAGCAGCTACCCTTTTAAAAAATATTGTGTCAAAATGTACGGGGTTTTCTTAAAGCTGTAGTTTATAACTTCAGACGAACATGAATACTGTAATTGAGATGGATACCTCTCAACCACTAGGGGAAAAGTTTATAGGGCTACATACTCATTTGTCCCCCTGTCCATTAAGACACTAAACTCCACCTAGGCTATCTGTATTAGTGGCTTCTTGTTTTGTTGTTCACTGTAATATGTTGTTACTACATGTATGCTGTATTTTTAGGATGGGCATGTGCAATTATTTGTGTAATTACTTTTTTTAAATTATTTAAAAAAAAAAATGTATATATGTTTTCTATGCAGCAGACACTGGAATGTCCAGGGCAAATGTCCTTCGGGAGAATAAAGTCTATCTTATCTTATTTTATCTTAGATCCACTTCCAGGTCCTACTGCAACACAGAACAAAGGTCTGAGCGCATGGCGTGGCACACCCACCTCTTCCTCCAACTCCGGGAACGGGGGGGGGGGGTCTGCAAACCACACTGACATGCAAAGAAAGAGAGACCAGTGGATGAGTTCTGGACGTACAAATTGGTAGATGCATGGCACCTCCACAATCAGGCTCAGCCTGCTAAGCCTCTCACCAGAGTCTTAATGCCCCAGGTAATATGGGTGACAATCAGGGAGCTAGGAACAATGAGTCCTCTGAGTCTTTCTCCGTCTCAGATGGGACGAATAGTTGAGACAGGGCGTCAAACTTCTGATATTTAGCCCTGTAGGGTAAGAGATGGTAAAATGGAAGCGATTAAAGAATAGGGCCCAGCCTGACAGGAGTTCAGTCACTTGGCACTGTAGATGTAGACTAGGTTTTTATAGTCGGTCCAGATCACAAAACGATGCTTGGCTCCCTCCAGCCAGAGACTCCATTCTTCTGGAGCCAGTTTAACTGCTAACAGTTCTTAATCACCGATTTCATAATGGACAGGTAACCAGGAGAAAAAGAAGTGCATGTTGTAATTTATGATTTTTAGCAGAGCTCTGAAAGAGACCAGCACTCATTCCCACATTGGAGGCATCAACCTCCACAATGAATGGCGATTTAGTGTCACGAAAGGTCAGTACTGGTGGCAGACCAAAATTAGACAATTAACTTATCCCATTAAGCTCAGTATCAGTGACTCCCATGTCAAGACTATACAACTCCATTTAGTCGACTCTGCTGAGCTCCTCCTAGTTCTTGGGCATCCCTGGCTATCCCGAACACGACCCCCATATAGACTGGTCTTCAGGAACCATGCTGGCTTGAGGAAAAGACAAGAATAATCATAAGATAATAACTGTTTGTCTCTCAATCCCATTCCCCACAGATCTCCACCCCTTACACCCCCTGCCTTTCAGATCATACCTATATCTCGCTCAAAATAGAAATGTGTCCAGAAAACACCGAAATAATTTATTCAGACATTATGACTCATGGATGGCTCCTTCGGTCGTTAAGGCACCACACTGTGGTGCAAGGATGAGCCTCACGCCCTCGGATCAAATCCGGACCATTCCGGTGCCGACTGTGGCCGGTAGCTCCACAGGTCGATGAACTATTGTTGCCTGAGCCGCCCAGGGTACAAGGGTCTGCATTTCATCGATCTTGTGGGACCCCTGCTGGCTGATTAGGGTGCTCGTAAGACTGCATGTCAAAGCCGCATATGAAAGGTCCCTCCTCCTACACCGCTTTGTGCAAGCTTAGCTGCAATCTGCTACATGAAAAGAAGCAGCTGTAGGACAGCAGTCATGGCATCCATCTTGAAAGAGAACCGTAGGTGTCCCAGCTCTCCCAGCAGGGTGGTTTCCACATGGAACATGGCTGCGGTTGCAGACAGTTGGATATTCCAGATTGGGGAGGTGAATTGGAAAAATACAGCCCTGGGTTGGGCAGCAAATTTATTTAAAACAAATAAATACATAATGTATTATTCTAGCTAAGTTAAAATGTCTTAGCCTGTTGGACGAAGATATGGCTATCTACTTAATCACAATCGTAAACAATAGTCGAGGGAAAAAGAAAACTTGTCTACGGTTTGTAATTCTGTTTTTGTTTTGGCAGGTAGGCTAATACAAGAATGAACATGTTGTACATAGATTTTTTCATAACTAGATAACGTTAACACATTATAGATATTACATTAGATATTTCAATAATAACCACAGCTGTAGAAACTTTAACAGTTAACTATAACTTATATAAAATATGGTGAATTTAGTGCTAAATTAAATTTCACTGAGTAGTTATTCCGAAAACCCTGCTAAACTGGTCAGAGCTGGATTTCATGCTCCATCTATGGAGCGTTGCCTCGCCTGTGAGGCTCACTGCACCTTCTATTTCACACCTCAGTAACTTAGTGTATTTTAGGAAGTGATTCATATTTGAGAAAGAATTTCTCAAAATACCTGTATGTTGAAAAAATATTTGTTGTATTATGGTGCATTTGGTTTGTAATTAAATCTTGTTCCACTTGTGATAAGCTTGCCTAGCCTGTATGAGGCCACCAAAAGTCTAAATACTCAGGTGTATCAAATAAATTACACAGACAATGAGATAAAATATATTTTTATTAACACTTTATTTTCAAAAATATAGTCAAAATGATTGGCAGCAGTAAAGATTGTTTAATATAAAAGCAAAATTATGGACCAATAATTCTCGACCTGAAAGTACATAAAAAGTAAATCACAATAGTATCTCCACTAGCTCCAAACTTCAAATTCTGTCAGGATTGTTATAAAAAACCAGATCAAGAACTAATGTTCCTGTTGTAGGCCGAGGAACAAACTGCACAAAAAACAGTCCTTTACAATAGCTAAAAATGAATCTTCAGATTGTACTCACCATGCAAATAGCAAAATGTAATTTAGACCACCCACCCCTGGCCCAAATGGTTGGCACTGATCCAGTGTTATGATCAACCACCATATGCATTAACAGAATGGTACCACTTGACTTTCATTCATTAAACAAAAGCAGCGCAAAATAAGACGGCACTGAATTAATGGCATGTCATAGGTAATGTATCAGAAGCAAGTTAATTAATAATTACATAACAATGCATGGCTATACAGAAGATCACCTGCAAGAAATAAATTAATTACATTTCCCAATTTACATAAACTTTTACACCACTAAAAATAACATTGTCTTCAGTTTATTCTGTAGTGTGCATTCACTCCTCCTTCTTCTTAAGAGTCTTCTTTGCGCAGCATTTGCGAAAACAAAATGTGCAACATTTAACTGTCACCATGACGACAGTCACTATTATGAGAAGGAGCAGGCCAATCACATCCAGGCTGTGGTACTGGACCCAGTTCAGCTCATGGGCAGCTGTCCTGAGGTGGTCTGCCCCTTTATGCCTCATGACAAACTCTGTCCAGAAGACTGCCAGGTCAAGAGGCTCAATGGGGCGATCCTTATGCACTGCTGAGAGCTTCATCATCTTCTCTTTATAACTGTAGGACCACAATACAGATAGTTCTTAGTGTCATTTACCACACTACCTTGCCAAAGACATTATTTCATTTTATTTCCCATTTTCTCCATAATTTGTAGTGTCCAGTAATTGTAGGCCCGTGTCATTGCTGAAACTTCCTCCATACATTTAGAAAAGCGAAATTTCTGTAACTCACATTTTTTTGGTTTGGCACTAAATGGATCTGCTCTATGTACTTCTAGTGCATGCACCAGCATGCACTACCTATCAAACAGGGATCATGACACATTTCTCCTACTAAACAGGAGATAGAATAGAATAGAATAACCTTTATTTTCCGTTAAGGAACTTCAGGTGTAGCCCCAGCAACAACAAAAAAGACATAGACAGTGGGGCAGACCCACAACATACAAACACACTTATCAAATAAAAACATTGAATAGAATCATTGCATTGATCAACCTAATTAAGTGAATTAAAGTAAATTAAAGTAATACAGCCATGATTAAAAATAGCCCCCGCTGTCCCGAGATGTCCAGTGGCATATATAACATTATATATATACAGTATATGACATTGCACTACCTATCATGAACTAGCATGACATCTCCCCTACTAAACAGGAGATATACCAACACCTCCAACACAGAAAATCATCCAAGCCCCAATCCCCAAAACAGTAGATATTTCAAGTACTCAACAATAAACTGAGCACAGCAGAGCACCTGCTGCATCCTGAAAGACCAAGAAGACCATATCGTTATCTCTCCAACATGGAGACGGAACACTTCTGTGATCCTGGATCAGACATTGGCCATTCTAACATTATGTGATAGTAAATTACATGTACAACAGAGCACCTGCTGCAGTGTAGCAGTCAGGACCATGCAGAGTCATAGGACTTTAACCATTTGACGCATACGGTCACACAGGTGTTACAACGCTCGACTGGTCCCTGAAGCATGCGGTCATACCGTTGTAATAAAATAACAAACTTATAACGTCTGGTTACGAATGATGCAACAATAAGCCTTTGGGTTAAACCTCGTTCTTTCCAGGACTAAATGCGCTTATGTTCCAAAAAAACATTTCACCAAATAAACTCTTTACAACTCCGGTTTTTGTGTTCTGACAGACTTAAACCATCACTCTGGATAACTTGAAGGGTTTCTTCTCCTGATGTATTTTTCCATAGAGTTCAATAGGAAAATTTGTCAGGAGAAGAAACCCTTCAAGTTATCCATCTATATCTAATGCATATCTGGCAGCAGAGTGATGGTTTAAGGCTTGTTTGATACCTCAGACCCTTGATGAGTTAATGCCATTTAGCCAACCATGTGTTCCATACTGTTCCAGCATAATTTACAGCTAAATCTAGTCCCACCCCCCAATTCCCATAGAAATCCACTCAAATGCAGAGAGGTTATAGTATCGCTTGTAGGAGTACCAGAAAATAAGATATCAAGAGTCTTTTGATATTGTTAGGTCATAGATATCAGGAAGTTATGGCATGCAAAGGATATGTGACCAAATATTACAATTATTACTTTATTCTACATTATGTTAAACTGTCCAATATTTTTTGATGCCTGAAAATGAGGGGGAATATGTACAAATAATTCTATAATTTCTAAACGGTTCATCCGATATGGATGAAAATACCTTCAAATTAAAGCTGACAGTCTGCACTTCAACCTCATTGTCAATGTGCTAAAGTACAGAACCAAAATAACAAAAAATGTGTCACAATAAATTATGGTGCTCACTGTAGCACATTTCACAAACAATTGTCACAATACGCTTCACAGAAAACTCTGGCCTGAACCCACACAAGAGCAAGCAAAAGGCCACAGCGGCAAGAACAATCTCCCTGGTGGTAGATAGGAAGAAACCATGAAGAACCAGATTCAAGGGGGAAACCCATCCTCCTCTGGTCGACTCAGGGTCTAAGGTCTGAGTGTTTCATTAACACAGCGCAGCAATGATTCTTTGTTCAGGCCAAAACAATATGCACACATTTGATTGCGATATCAATTCCAGGTCTGATTTATATAGCCACCACAATTTCTGCATTCAATCTGTGGCATCAGGATGGCATTTGCACGCAATGTATAAACATGATTGGAACAGCAGTGAGCTTGCCATACAACAATATGACTTCAAATGTACTGCTCCCCTGCTGAATCAGTGCACACAGGTTAAACCTTGCATCATTAAACTAATCAAAATGCACACTGGATCCAGCTATTGTTAAGCACAGCCGATTTAAACTTCTCCGAACAGTGAATCATGCCCGCATTCTGTGGGATCCTTGGGCAAAACCAAATGGATTATTAGGTGGACATTCAAAATGCTATGCCAAATACAAACCATCTTTTACATGGATAAAATTTGACTTTTTTATGTTTATCGGAGACTTGGCTACATAAAAACTCCCCTTCAGAAGTATATTAAATGCGCATGGTTATAATATGTTTTTAGAAGGACTATTAGCATACTGCACGTCAAATAATCAACAGGACACGATAAACAGTACACAGCTGCTAGTAGGCTACACAGTAGCTACACATACTATTTAGTACGCATAGCAAGTGTGCCATTTGTTTGTTATTAGCGTGTTCCAAACCGTAAATATTCAAAAATGAAGTACAAACTAAAATCCTCAGATGTGTAGGGTACTTCCTTACTTGACAGGACCCAGACTTTCAAGTATGCATCAATGCACACTTATATGCGTTCTTCGTTCCCAGAGATAATTGTGCTAAACCATAGACTGTAGAAAAATAGCATAAACGTAACGACCGCAGCTCTTCTCCTGAAGAAGAGGCATATTAGGCTTCCCGTTCCCATACACACTTTAGGGGCCATAAATTAAAATGAAAGTATTAAAAATAAAAAAATTTAAAACCACTCAGTGATATGACATTGCATGCATTATCATTGTTTCTCTTGCATTTTGTCTTTTTTGGCATGCCGTAGTGGCGTGTCATCGACAGAAAATGAAAATAGTCAAAGAAGAGCTGAAAAGCAAAACACCCAACTTACACCCCAGTTCATTTTATTTGAGCAATGACTCACGGAAGGAGACGGGAGATCTTTCAATGACAGCACGCTAATGCTAATTAAATAATTGAAGATTTATCAAGAATGAAAGTAAGGCAACTGTGATTTAATAGCGCCCACCACTGCTACTTTGAAATGCTTTGGAGAGTTTTGAGAACTTCAGCTACTCATATTTTGTGGATTGGTATGAGTATTCTATTGACATAACATTATTCTATAAATTGCCATTGAAAAATGGAGAATGGCAACATATGCCATTTTACTGCATTTATAGCCTAATCAATGACAGCTGTCGTTCTTATTAGCTCAAACACTGAGCAATGCATCTTTAGACAACTAAGCAAGGTTTAAAAGTCTGGGTCACACCAATGGTCCGTGCATTTTAAATAACAATGCTACTTAAATACATCGTCCTTTTCATCGTCTGGTGGACCGTATATTAGCAAGGCTACTTATGGCAGCCAGAGTGCATGCGTTTAACGTTCCGGTCTAAACTATACCAGCTGCAAAGCAAAATAGTGTGGAATTGGCATCCCTTAGCTTTACAGCGATTACAGGATTCTGTTTCTGCAAGACAGCCTCTTGCCTTGACAAAGCAATACCACAAAACAGGAAAGGCATTATCCTATGCAACAGATACACCAAACACTCTAAGCAGCAATTTATTTTATTTTTTAAGAGCAGCATTGAACAAGCCGCATGAGCAGCAAACATTTTTAGAACAAGCAGCAGCTAAACAAACAAGAGCAGCAGAGGCAAAAGCAGTCTGACTCTTGCTTTTAAAAGGGGCGCTCCATTAGTGATGTGTGCATCTGATTGGTTGAGTATGAGAACATGTGTTTGCTGAGGACAATCATTGGTCGCAAGAGTTTCCTGACAGAACTTGCCTTGTGAACTTCATTCATGACGCTCATTTGTGGAATCACTGTGAAATTGAGCTATGCAGTTTTTCCATGGGAGGACCAGGCAATTGATAGGTTACACAAGCAATCAATGGACCAGATGAGCTATTATGAGGCTGGTAATATGCTCCCCTGCATTATTTACTGGTACAGGAACTTAATTCAAGTATCTGTTACTGTGAGTCTGTCTCTGTACTATTTTTTACTAGAAAAGTACTGTGTATGAAAAAAAAGTAACCACTAGCCACTGGCGATATTGCTAACAACTCACTGACCACAATATTTTCAAGCATGAAGTTTACTTGTCAGAGCTTGACTTACCCGATCTAGGACACTTCTATCTTCCCTAATAGCTGACCTTTTACAGGGACTCTACTGTCTACCTTAACCTCTCACCTTTTACAGGGATACCACTATCTAGCTTAACCTTTCACCTTTTACAGGGATACTACTATTTATCCAAATAGCACTACCACTTACCCTGGCCTCAAAAGCAACAAGCTCTGACTCTCCCTAGGATTTCTATGTATATGGTAGAGCTGATATGTGCTCTAGTCCCTTTTGACCCCCAAGCCTGAACACAGAATTCAATGTAACTTGAATCAGGCATCATTGGTTCTATGCAACCTGACCTCTGACCTTTTATCATTGATGACCTTGTTGAGTGCCTTCAGCAGTTTGGCCGTGGTAACGGTGAATATGTCCAGGGTCTCGCCCACACCACGGTGCATCATGCGATTCACGTTGTCACTTTGGTCACCAAACAAAGGCAGCATCACCAAGGGAACACCATTGCATATGGCCTCATAGATGCCATGTATTCCCCCATGCGTGATGAAGGCCCTGGCTTTGGGATGTCCTGCAGGTAGATGAGATCAGGAAGTGAACCTCACTCTGAGGTTGATGGAAAGAAAGATTTCCAGTTTATTTCAAGCAATTGCCAAAAATATATAATCACAGCAGTTGTAACAGGGAGAACCAACCTAAAAGGTCATTTTGAGGGAGCCAATTCAAGAGCTTGACATTTTCTGGAAGGTTATCGGGCAGAGGGCCAGTGTACCTCCAAACGACCTGCAAAAAAAAACAAACACACAAAAAATAAACTGACATCTTTATAACTGAACCCTGACACCTGAATTATAAACAATGACAATGGACAGACCTTGCCTTTCACAACAACAAAAGCTATAATTACCCTGTGTGACAAAAGATAGGCTCTGAGTTAGGGCTGGGCGATAAAACGATGTCGATAATTTTCACGATAAAATTTGCCACGATAACGATGATAAACATATGAGGTTTATTTTTGATAAAACTATCATTTGCGTCCGTTTCTTCTACTTACCCAAATACAACACGAACAGCCAATCAGAACTAGACTTGCATGTTGCTGATGCACTCACCCACTCAAAACAATGCTACTCAGGCTGACCATGTGACGTGTGTTTAGCTGACATAGGAATGAGTCACCGGCGAAATCAACTGAAAATGGTAGTTAGTAGGCGTTGGTTGACGTTAACTTGTTCAACGTTATACAGAAAAAATATATATTGGATCAACGTTAGATGTTCAATAACAAATAAAGCATCAACATCAGGCGCACCTACCTCACAAACCGTCAATATGGCTGAAAGTTATATTTCACCTAGCTTGTGCTCTTATTGGTAACAGAACCATGACGGTAATAAAGTTAACTTCGCTAACGCTAGCTATCATAGCTGCCTACACCTGCTGCATACAGACCTTCTGAAGCCAGAAAAAATCTCAGTAACTTTTCTTACTGTTCATGTATGCTTAAAACCAATGTTTTGGGTTAGACTATTATCATACAGTTTTTATCCGAAAATTTCATATTGCGTCGAAGTGGGTGTCATCTGAGTAGTGGTGTGTCATTCACGAACGAGTCGGCTCTTTGAGCCGGCTCCTTTAGGTGAACGTTGGGAGCCGACTCGCATATCTGAAGAGCCGATTTGTTTTGTAAATGAACACAAGACAAGTATAGTGCTGTTATGGTCATAATTTTAGTTGTGTGCTTGTGGTCTTGGTGGAACTTTCATTCGTTTTTTTTCTTCAAGTTCCATCTGTAATCAAAGAGAATAATTTTTCAGGCCAAAAATAAATAAAACCACTATAAGAAAATATTTTTTGTTTTTTTTGTTATGACGCAATATTATGTTCTATTATATGAGTTTCTATTTTGTTTTGAAATGTTCAACTACGCACTGTGTTTATTGTGCAATTTATTTCAAGACATAAAAAAGCCCTACTTTCAATGCACATGTGTAATAGCGTCTTACTGTTTTTACATTTATTTAAATAGTTTGTATTACAAACAAAATGCAAAATAATGTTATTTTGGTAATTAGAAGGTAGAGTAAGATTCCTTTGAACAGTTTAAGTGATAGATGTGCACAAACACCAATCATAGGTCAAAATATCTCAAATTTTGGCTGATTTTGAAAAACCGGAAATGCTACTGAATGAAGAGTCGTTTGGGAGCCGAAAGAGCCAGCTCTTATTGGTGAGCTGAGCCAAATGAACTGACTCACTGAAAAGAGCCGGAATGCCCATCACTACATCTGAGTTTCTGTGTCGGCTTACCATGCGCTGCATTTGTTGTCCCGAAATCCTTAGCATAACATGTGGAGTGGAGTCTCGGCTAGTAAAGCAGAGAGTTCAGTGACAGAGAGCAGGAAGGGGGCAGTACACCAAGACACACCCTTTCACTCATTGACTGTATGAATATTCATAATATGACCTTGTGGCATCATCATCATATAACCACACCTACCCATTGCTCCAAGTTCAAAGTGAAGCTGTAAAAAAGGGCTTAGAAAAGCGATTGCAGTATCACTTTAAATAACAAAGAAATGTGGACGGGCAGTTGTGAATGCGATGAAGCTTAAGATTTAATCAAACCTTCACAACATTGTATAAGTTGACTTACTCACGAGCAGGCGTCTGCTGGTTCCTAATGCTTATTTAATTGTAAGTTAAATAATCAGAAGGAGAAATTAAGGCAGATAAATCTGTGCTTATGGCCTATTTATAAGATAATTTGTGCATCTTTTTTAATTTTTTGCCTTGCTGGGGCATTTTATTACTGGATGTAAAGACATTTTGGTTCTGTTGAATGCTTATGTCAATCCGTTGTTTCTAAATTTTTTTTAAAAAAATACAAATTTTCGATTTTAAACCATAATGAACCTTCTGCTTTCTTCAGGGTTCAGTCATAAGTGTAATCTCTTCAAAGTAAATGGAGCATTAAGTGTATATCGTGATATATTATTCCTAACATATTCAGCTCTGCAGCATAAGGAACTGAATACAGAAAGCCCTTTAAGAAGTTGCTTTTGCAGCGGGGTCTCTTTGTATTTTTTCTCTGGATTCTGAAAAGGATTTTTCAGGTACTGCAAAACAAAGAAAAATCACCTTGTGAATACAAATCTAATACAAACCATATGTGTGCTGAAGGTTTATTTGCTTTGGAAGTAGCAGCCTTCTTTTTGCATTGTGTACTTATGACTTGTACTACAAGGCCTTATTCATTCATTGTAAGAGTTGTATTTTATTTACTTTACTTTACTAGAAGCCAAATTTGTGAAATAAAAGTAGTTTAAACTGATGGAGAGGAAGAGGTTAACACCGCTGTTATGGTAGAAAACAGGAGCAATGAGACAGACAGACATTCTCCTTACCCTTTGAGGAATCTGTCTGAAGGCCTCAAAAAACTGGGTTGCCTTCTCTTTTGGCATATCGGACACTAGTGAGCCCAGCGTGAATACCACAAAGCCATGCTCACCAGACTCTTCCACAAACTTCACAAGCTCCTGCAGGGGGAAAGACAGTAGGAACACTTTTGACTACAGACTTATCATCAATCAATCAGTAAAATGTATTTTTATAGTGCAGTTTTCCAATATGTGTGTGTTCGTGCATGCGTGCGTGCGTGTGTGTGTGATTCAAACACACACATGCTAACCCTCTGTTCTGTCCAATTAGTTCAGCTAAGAGGGTAAAACATATCTTTCAACAAATATTATTTTATTATACAGCACAACAGAAACCTATCAAACCTGTGACATCAACTGTTTCAGTTGCAGTTTACAAGGAATGTAGTTTTGATTTTAGGTTGGACTGGCCACAGCTGTTCAATTGTAAAACATCTTTTGGAAGTGTCACCACACTCACAGACAAAACATATGTACCAGCACAAGCTTTTCTTTAGTTAAAGAAAGGTTAAATGGAGTAAATTTTGAAACAACAAAATATTCATAAAGGACCTCCCCACACTATGGTATTTAATTCTGCAAACAGTGTCCCTTGGTTTCTTTCTGAGATTGTGTTGTCCCAGGTCACAGAACTAAGTAGAATTAAACAACAGCAAAATGACACTCCCTATGTGTACGCATGTAGTTTGTGGGCTCCCTGCTGCAGTCAAGCAGTACTTGTAGAAACCCTTCTGTAAGTAACGGCTTTCGGTTGCTGGAAACATTTACACTTTTTTTGTCTCTTAAGTATAACAACAACAATCTACGTAGATATGCATGGCATGTATTTTCTTGCATAACTTGGCCTGATGTTATGGTCTCACATAGTACTTGGCTGACTGCAGTTACAATAATACAGATTTGATCACTGAATGGAAAATGTGTACAGTATATGCTGTTCTCAATCTACGTGCATATTGCAAGTCTAGAAAACAAACTGTGCATAACAACCCTCCCCCAATAAGCCATTTCCCTTCCCAAGAGACGAAGGGAACTTTGGAATGTTACAGAGAGAGTGTAATCAGAGTGGAGCTTCAGGCAAACCCAATGGTGGACACGAGGTGGTCAGATTCCCTCACCCGCTGTGCGTTTGGGAAAACCGTGTGCCTGTCAGGGCACAACCCTCATGCAACCTGACACTGTTTACCCCACTAAACAATACACAGCCACCTGGAATTATCAGGAACATGATAACAATAACTAGTCCAATAACTTGCTAATGCAATTATGGACTGCTGTAAGACATTTAGCTTCAATCTCGGATGAATCTGTCAGCTAAAAGACAGGAGAAAGCCTTGAGAAATGTGTCTAAAGCACTTGTAAATACGGGAAGGGGGCATCTTAACTATTCAAGAGTGAGGAATTCACATGGTATAGTGCACATTGAAGTAAATCTTGAATATATATTTGAGGTGTGCAAGCTTAAATCTAAGATTTTCCAGCATGCTACAGATAATACTACGGCAGCTGAACACAAACCAGGCATCAAAATGGTGAGCTTTACTCTTCGCAGAACACTCACCGCTGGCAGGGATTTCCTCTTGCCACAGTTGATGCCCCCAATGTGAATCATGTTGGGCATGAAGGGTCTGGGGTACTCAAAGGTGAAGTCATACCTCAGGAGCCAGATAGCTCCTTGACCAATGAGCTCCTTGTATGTAATATCCTGTCCCAGGTACCTGCTGGCCAGCTCATCAAAACCAGCAAAGAGTTTCCAGCACAGGAACTCTTCTACAACGGCCATAAATACATTTTTCACTCGCTGGAGGAAGTCCATGTGATCTGTGTTGCCTGTGTAGAATTGCGGGACAAAGGAGGGGGGCAAGGGGCACTGGGTGGCCTTCACATCCAGCCCACAGGCAATGCCCCGCAGGAAGTAGACTACAGGCAGCGATACTGTGTGGGCGATGATGGAGCCGCAGGGCAGGAATGGGTCGGTCAGCATGAGCTCGAATGCCTCATCCCGCAGCTGTTGCATGAGCGGCCGGTCGTACAGCAGCGCCTCACAACCCTTCATCTGGAAGTTGGTGAAGTTGAGGAGCCGCTCCACGTTGACCAGGGCATCGCCCACCGTCGGGGCCTTCACGAACACGCTGTGCTTCAGTGTGTTCAGGGAGCCGGCCAGCTCCTCCTGGCTGTAGGGCACATGGAAGGTCTGCGCTCGGTAGTAATCGGAGTCTTTGATGAGCAAGCTGGTCTCAGGGACCAGGACGACGACCTCATGTCCCCGCAGGGAGAGCTCTCTGACCAGGAGCTTCATGCTGAGCCAGGGGCTGCCCTCCACAGGCATGACCAGGATTTTACCCCCCTGCGCGGGCCCCAGGGTGCCGAGGCACAAGCAGACCAGCAGCCCTGGAGTAGAAAGCCAACCCTCCTGTTTCATATCTCTCAGTGCAATAAGCAGCACATTCAGGAGTGAAGAGGCAGGGAGCTTAAAGGGGCTGGACTCTCACACTGGAGCATGTGTGTGTGTGTGTGTGTGTGTGTGTGTGCGTGTGTGTGTGTGTGTGTGTGTGTGTGCGTGTGCGTGCGCGTGTGTGGCTTCTGTGCAGAAGCCTAGCACTGTGTGCTTATAAGGATAAGCTATTATTTAACCCAAAACACACTTTACAGTTGATAGCAGATTCAGTCAATTCCGCTGTTGAGGCCATGAATCCTAACCACTGTCAACACTTAGTTACACTTGAGCATGCCGGAGCTGACCTGACAGCAGAAAGTTTCAGCAAGATTTTCAGACAAATAAAATGATCAGGGATTTTACTCCAGTGTAAACACATGAAGTATAAACTTATTTAATCCTGTAATTAACAGGAGCCATAGCATTCTTCTTAGCCAATCAACATGTGTAGCAATTCTCACCTTCTTGAAGAATGCAAACATTCTCTCAAGAGAAACAAACTTTGTCAAAATACATAAATATACCCCCAGAAAGCAGATTCATAAACTTAACTCTATGAATAATTATTACATTTTTAAATATAAAAAATCTTAAGACATCCTTTTATTTAAGGATACCCTGCTTTTTACTGAATAAAAAAAAATAAGCCTCAAATGAAATGTTATGTAACAGCAGAAGGTTATCTGAGGGCATTTTGCACTTTGGATCATGTTTACGTCAAAGTCCTCCAACTTTCTGCGGGGCTTTGAGGGCTGTGACCATATTCATTTATAGTATCTAATAAAGTTTGCCAACTCATGCAAGCCATTATAACTGCAGAGGTGGAATTACCTCATGTTTCGTGTAGCATTTGACCACTTTTTACTCTGAGCTCCTCCCTCTACAAGCCCATTGCGTGAGAAGGCTGCATTCTTGGAACAGAAACACCCAAACTTCCACACATTAAAGAGATAGCTTCGCACGGCAGGTCAGACATTTCAATTCACAGCTCGGGCTTTCATGACATGGAGAAGTGCATCAACTCTAAAAAGAGGTTTTAAGTTTAACACTGAGATTTTCTCTGTTCATAAAATGCCCGAATAATTACCTGAATAATCAAGACCAATTATGTAGCCTATAATGTTTAACAAGTGATTATGACAAATAGATAACCAACGTGAGATTTACTAAGGATGGCAATAATCTGAATAATTAACTGGCAAAAAATCCCAACGTTTTCTCTTAGTTGCATGTCAGCATTGCGTTTTCTTCCCATCACATTAAAGAATGTAATTAATTTAAGACGGCACTCGATTTAGTCAAAACAATTTAACATTAGAAAGCATATTGAAGAGGAAGCCTCTTTAAACGCTGGAACCAGCGTTGAGCGCAATGCATGTGCATTTAAGCTAAATTTACCCAAATGTGCTGTTCATTGATCACTTAGTTAAACTGCAGAATCTTCGCATGACAACACATTTTGTGTCATCACAAATGTGAATATAGGAAAATGCCACACAAATTGATTTACCTATTGATTTTGGTTATTCAGTAAATCAATTGTTTGATTGTTAGACTATCTGGCAAATTAGCTATACGGAAAAAGATTGAGAGTAGCCCAATAATCCGTTTAAAAGCAAGATTACAGAGAGTCTGGCTCTACATCCCACAGTACGCTACTGCTGCTGCATAAAGCAATTAGCTAAATTAAATACAAAACTACTACTGGATTAACCTGAATTTATTAGCCTATGTGTTTTTTCCAATCTGTATGCACTTTTAATTTATAATACCGCAATAAATATTAACGTGATTATCACTGAACAGGAAGTTCGATTTGAATTGTGGGAAATATGAGCGCTATGGGCTGGGCCCACCCCGAACAAACTTTGTGCCCCCCCCGCCCGTCCCTCCCCCTAGCTACAGACAAACAAAAATTACTCTATTAATTATTATTATTATAAGCTTACTAGTAGCAGTAGTAAGCATACTTCACATAAGTAAATAGTATTTTTTATCCAATTTAAAAAAACCTGTTTTAAAATAGTGTTGGCCTAAAATATGATTGGACACTGACAGAGGTCAAGTGTAGGCTGGTGGTGTGGTTGTGTGGCCGCCTACGACGTTGATCATGTGCGCGACAGACAGTGAGGCACAAAACCTCACTTTGCTTAGCTAGCGAAAGCTGAAAAGTAAAACAGATATCAAAACATTAGTGGCAGAAATCACGGAGTGTTTTAAAAAACGCTATTTATTAAATTAATAAATCTCATAGGCCTACACAGTAGCCGAGTGCATGTGAAATGAATGAAATAACAACTGTAGAAACGCCCATGGTAGCCTACTTTCCTTCCCTCAGTGACTACTGGAAGGCAGCTACTGCCTCCAAGGCTGCAAACAGTAGCTAGGTATTTTGCTTGTAGTTCGCTAATTCTAAGAAGGATTGCCCTTGTGCACACAGAGGGTCTTTGTTTTGTTCAGTTAAATAGCAGTACTTGTGCGCAGATTTTCAGAATAACATGTATTTTCCCATATAACTGTAATGCATTTGGAGGTGGTCAGTAGTCACTTAGGGAACCTTGGGCTGTAGCAACAGTAACTGTGCTTGAAAAAGTGCTTGAGTTTCAAAAAAGTCTAATTAAGTTTCCGGCTGGTATGTAGCCTACAAATAGCCTACGAGTAGGCTTATAATGGCTTAATTCGGTCAATCACAGAAAGAATGCTTTAACCTATCGGAACTTGCATGCTCAAATTGCATTAGACTACACTATTAAAATTATAAAACAGGATTCCCGTGTGGTTTTGTGGTAGGTTACATTGCGATGCTTGAGGTACCGCATTCCAGAATCTGTGTAGCTACATTGTCGCACTTTTTCGCCCAGAATTTGGCAATATGGTTAAAATGCGGAAGCCCAGTCTACACAAATAACACTGTTACATGTTACAAACTTCACTTGGCTTCCTAACAGATTGGACTCATACCTAAAATGAAGACAAAGGGTATATTCTGATCTCAAAAGGGATTCCCCCAAGTGAAGTTTGCAAGTGAAGTTTATGAAGTTTATGAGGGTGGAGCAAAAACAGGATTGGGACGCACCCTGGCCTCCACCTGAAGAGGAAGTTCTCAGGTAGAAAGTCATAGCTTTTGCTCTGGCTGGAGCAGACGTGCAGGGCGATGCTGATGGCTAGCATGATGCTTGTGCCTGGTTGACTCATCGCAAGGCCTCCCAGATTGTATAAGCTCACCGGTCTTGTTCACTCTGTACACCAATCAATGCACAAGCAACACAGAAAACCAATACATCATCAAGTTTTCTGACGACACGGCCATTTTAGGGCTTATGTTAAAAAAATTCTGATTCCCAGGTGTACAAGTTCAGAATTGTGTCCAGTGGTGTGACGAACACCATCTCATCCTCAACACAAAAAAAAATGGAGGAGATGGTGTTCGACCCCAAATATCTAGGTGACCACTCGCCTGTGGTCATCCATGACTCAGCAATAGTGCAAGTGGCCTCCTACAGGTACCTGGGCATCCACATAGACAATAAACTAAGGTGGAATGTCCAGGTGGATAACATCTGCTCCAGGGTGCAACAGAGGCTGCACTTTCTGAGAAGGCTCTGAACCTTTGGTGTAAACCAGGGGGTGCAGCTTCTGTTCTACCATGCCGTAGTGGAGAGCCTCCTGCGCTATGGCATCTCAGCATGGTTTGGTAACCGGTCTGAACACCTTAAAGCACAGACAACCCGCCTCACACAGAGAGCAATGAAGATCATGGGTGTTCGGCAACACCCCACCCTTCAGGCTATCTTCAATAAATCAATAATCAGGCAGGCCCAAGAAATCATCTCAGACCCAACCCATGTCCTCCATCCTGAATACCAGCTTCTCCCCTCTGGCAGACGATACAGGGTCCCTTACAGCAGGCTCAACCGCTTTAAATACTCATTTGTCCCCCTGTCCATTAAGACACTAAACTCCACCTAGGCTATTTGTGTTAGTGGCTTCTTGTTTTGTTGTTCACTGTTATATGTTGTTACTACATGTATGCTGTATTTTTAGGATGAGTACAGTGTCGTGAAAAAGTTTTTGCCCCCTTCCTGATTTCCTCTATTGTTGCATATTTCCTGCACTGGATGTTTTCAGATCTTTAGACAAAATATAACATTGCTTTTAGGGAACCTGAATGAACAAATGACACATTTGTTTTTTACTTATTTCATTTATTTAATGAACAAAAAATCCCAACACCCATTTCTGTTGTGTGAAAAAGTAATTGCCCCCTTACAATAACTGCAGCCAATGTAGAATAAAGCATCACTCTGCTGCCAGAAATACAGTTGATATGGATGAATAACTTGAAGGGTTTCTTCTCCTGACTTATTTTTCCAGAGTTCAATAGGAACATTTGTCAGGAGAAACAACCCTTAAAGTGATCCATCCATATCTACTGCATATCTGGCAGCAGAGTGATGTTTTGAGGCTCATTTGATACCTCAGACCCTTGATGACTTACAGCCATTTTACCAACCATGTATTCCATACTGTTCCAGCATAATCTATAGCTAAATCTAGTCCCACCCCCCAATTCCCATAGAGATCCATTCAAATGCAGAGAGGTTATAGTATCGCTTGTAGGAGTACCAGAAAATAAGATATCAAGAGTCTTTTGATATAGTTGGGTCTCAGACATCAGGAAGTCATGGCATGCAAAGGATATGCGACCAAATATTAAAAACTATTACTTTATTCTACATTGGCTGCAGTTATTGTAAGGGGGCAATTACTTTTTCACACAACAAAAATGGGTGTTGGTATTTTTTGTTAATTAAATAAATGAAATAAGTAAAAAACAAAGGTGTCATTTGTTCACTCAGGTTCCCTAAAATAAATATTATATTTTGTCTAAAGATCTGAAAACATCCAGTGCAAGCAATATGCAACAATAGAGGAAATCAAATACTTTTTCACAATGCAATTGACTGTAATGACTTTTTTATTTTATTTTATTTTTTAAATTGTTATTATTATTTGTTTTTTGTATGTATGTAGGTTTTTTATGCAGCAGACACTGGAATGTTCAGGACAAATTTCCTTCGGGACAATCTGTCTTATCTTATCATTTGAAATATATTTGCATCCATATCATTACAGAATTAGCAACTTTTGCAAAAGATTTGGGGAATGGATATAGGGTGTACAAAAACAAACTCAAACCTATCCAAATCTATGAAAATATATTAAAACCAATGCTACATATCCAAACCTATCCAAATCTACTGAAACATATCCACACCTATCCAAAGCTACCCAAACATAAACACAGTTTTATTGTAGATTTGATTAAAAAATGTTTGTCTCCGTTTAGTTTCCAGTGCCACAAATGTCCACCACAATCCCGTTCTGGTCATGGTACCAATCTGTCAGACAAAAAATGTATGAGAACATGCACACAATTTACAGGGTCAAATAAATTACTACAGCCATCTACTATATAAGCATACGCCAACCCATGGATTACTATAAGGGACAACTAGCTGTCATGCCAATCCTTTATGTCACATGGGGCGGCTGTGGCTCAGGAGGTAGAGCGAGTCGTCCGCTGATTGCAGGGTTGGCGGTTCGATTCCCGGCTCCTCCTGTCCACATGTCGAAGTGTCTTTGGGCAAGGAATTTTAGCAAAGGGAGCAGGAGGAGGAATACTCAGTATAGTGGCCTCTCCCCCTCATGAATTCGGCAATCGAGCGCCTTCACGGGGCCTCTATTTTTACAAAACTCGATCTTCGCAACGCATATAATCTCGTTGATGAATGGAAAACAGCATTTAACACCCAACTGAATTTTTTAAAAAAAAAATCAAATCTTTTTTAAACGATTTATCTAATAAAGTCATGTAGCCTACGGTGGTTGAACACAATAGCCTATATGCGACGTCTTCAACTAAATCATTTTGGAGAAGCTGTGCTTACATAAATCGCCTCTCTGTCAAAGCGAATATTATCCAGACACTGTCTATCAATTAATCCATCTAATATTGGTCTGGTATGATATACCAGACAATCAATCATAGCCTACTTTTAGGCTACATATTTTTCTTTTTATGACGGCTCTTTGATAATTGTAAGTAGGCTAGGCAAAGGAAAATAAGATCAATATTATTTTCAAAGAACATACACTCATTCTATTATCCATTTTTGCGAAAGATACTGTATTTTTCATAATTATCTATTGGCGGCGCTAGACATAAACTACCTTTATTTCCGAAAAAAGTTGCCCAGAAAAAAATTATTAAGTTTAAACTCACACACACAGGAGCTTACAGACCACTTAAACACCATGGACAACACCGGAAAAATAAAATTCACACACGAGGAAGAAACAGAAAAATCCATAGCGTTTCTGGACATAAAAATACACCATACAGACGACGGGGACATAAAAATAAAAATACACAGGAAACCTACACATACAGACCAGTATTTATTATGGACATCAGAACACCCTACAACACACAAATTATCAGTGATTAGAACATTATATGAACGCGCCAGTATTATAACGGAGGAAGAAGACAGAAAACGGGAGGAAAAACACATACAGGATGCACTAAAGAAATGCCAATATCCAAAATGGGCAATAGATAAAGGAATAAGACAGGTTAAAAAGAAAGACAACACACAGGAAGGCAAAAAGAAACACAAAAACAAAACAGAAAACAGAGGCGCAGTGACACTACCTTATATCAGAGGGATCACCGAACGCATACAAAGGGTCATGAAAAAATATCACATCAATACACCGGTCAAACCACACACTAAACTGAGACAGCTTTTAGTACATCCGAAGGACAAAATTGAACAAAACAAAAAATGCAACGTCATATATGAAATACCATGCCTTTCGTGCAATAAAATTTACATTGGAGAAACAGGAAGATGTTTTAGCACACGGCAAAAAGAACACAAAAAGGAATGTGAAAAAGAAACAGAGAAAAGACAGACGAGATCAATAAAAGACAAGGCACAACAAGAGAACCTTAAATCAGCCATCACGGATCATTGCAAAAGGGAAAATCACATTATGGACTGGGACAAGGCCAAAGTCATCCGCACCGAGGACAACAGATACCAACGCTGGATCATGGAAGCGAGCCCAAAGGACGATGAACCGGGACGAGGGGGCGTACATGCTGTCTCATACCTGGAGCACCGTCCTAAAGGAGCGACCAGACAGCAGGAGGCGTGACCGCTCTGTCAAAACTGACAGTGCGGTCACGCCTCAGTAACATCAGCTGATAATGACACGTCACACTACCATCATGTGACACTTCTGAGGAAGACGGAAGTTTCTCCGTCGAAACATGTCAAGGTAAAGAAAACATTACTATATATTTCTTGTCTGATATAGAAGAAATCAAATTTCAATTATAAACTTAGAGACATAATGAATCTCATTGGACTAAGTTTAAACTCTGATGCTTAAAACAGCGGATAAGTCAAATGTCTGAATCACAAATAGCTTAAGCTACGCGGAATTTCGGGAGTGAGTCCCATTTGCGTGTGCTTATCTCAACTCTGAATCTGGCCCTTAGACAATTAACTAAGGTGGAATGTCCAGGTTGATAACATCTGCTCCAGGGTGCAACAGAGGCTGCACTTTCTGAGAAGGCTCAGAACCTTTGGTGTAAACCAGGGGGTGCAGCTTCTGTTCTATCATGCCGTAGTGGAGAGCCTCCTGCGCTATGGCATCTCAGCATGGTTTGGTAACCTGTCTGAACACCTTAAAGCACAGATAACTCACCTCACACAGAGAGAGATGAAGATAGTGGGAGTCCGGCAACACTCCACCCTTCAGGCTATCTTCAATAAATCAATAATCAGGCAGGCCCAAGAAATCATCTCAGACCCAACCCATGTCCTCCATCCTGAATACCAGCTTCTCCTCTCTGGCAGACAATATAGGGTCCCTTACAGCAGGCTCAACCGCTTTAACCCTATTTACTTTGGCCCTCCAGAGGCAATTTCCACCTAGTTTCTACTAGTTTTATTTAAATGTCAATATTTCCAAAAATATTCCTTGCACATCCATGGTTTAAAGTTCGAATTGAAGAAGCTGTATCATTCAGAAATTTGCAACAGAATACATTTATTTCAGAATAGTCACATATAACCATAACATACATCACCGAATGTATTTAAATACCTTTTTTTTAAATGTACAAAAGCTTGTTTGTATTTACACAAGAACAGCAACATATCTCAGCCCTAAGTACGACGGGTGGTCGCTGTGGAAATGTTTACTGTACAGGATGTTGGCGAAATGTAACAAGATAAACTCTTTAGGGTTAATCAGAAAACAGATGAATATACTGGTAAGTACTTGGTTTCCTAAACATATTTATACGAGAGATTTTGGAGAAAAAAATGAGGTGTCTTCTAAACCGAATGTGCATCAGGTACTGTATATAGTGCAGTAAGCAAGGGAAAACGGTGAATGCTCATTTGTACAACGTTTAAAAAAATTTGTTTTTGTTTTTATACGTGAACATGGTTTTCTTAGTGTGTATAAACGGTGCATTTGATGCATTTTATAGTTTGTGGGCTGTGGCGAGAGGAGGGTCGTAAGCGCTTTGGGCTATTGATTACACCCTCCTATTTTATGGCACTGCAGTGTAACTGGAGAAGCGGAGGTTTTCGCAAGCAGCTACCCTTTTAAAAAATATTGTGTCAAAATGTACGGGGTTTTCTTAAAGCTGTAGTTTATAACTTCAGACGAACATGAATACTGTAATTGAGATGGATACCTCTCAACCACTAGGGGAAAAGTTTATAGGGCTACATACTCATTTGTCCCCCTGTCCATTAAGACACTAAACTCCACCTAGGCTATCTGTATTAGTGGCTTCTTGTTTTGTTGTTCACTGTAATATGTTGTTACTACATGTATGCTGTATTTTTAGGATGGGAATGTGCAATTATTTGTGTAATTACTTTTTTTTTTTTTTTTTTTTTTTTTTGTATGTATATATGTTTTCTATGCAGCAGACACTGGAATGTCCAGGGCAAATGTCCTTCGGGAGAATAAAGTCTATCTTATCTTATTTTATCTTAGATCCACTGCCAGGTCCAACTGCAACACAGAACAAAGGTCTGAGCGCATGGCGTGGCACACCCACCTCTTCCTCCAACTCCGAGAACGGGGGTGGGGGGGGGGGGTCTGCAAACCACGCTGACATGCAAAGAAAGAGAGACCAGTGGATGAGTTCTGGACGTACAAATTGGTAGATGCATGGCACCTCCACAATCAGGCTCAGCCTGCTAAGCCTCTCACCAGAGTCTTAATGCCCCAGGTAATATGGGTGACAATCAGGGAGCTAGGGACAATGGGTCCTCTGAGTCTTTCTCCGTCTCAGATGGGACGAATAGTCGAGACAGGGCGTCAAACTTCTGATATTTAGCCCTGGAGGGTAAGAGATGGTAAAATGGAAGCGATTAAAGAATAGGGCAAAACGAGCCTGACAGGAGTTCAGTCACTTGGCACTGTAGATGTAGACTAGGTTTTTATAGTCGGTCCAGATCACAAAACGATGCTTGGCTCCCTCCAGCCAGAGACTCCATTCTTCTGGAGCCAGTTTAACTGCTAACAGTTCTTAATCACCGATTTCATAATGGACAGGTAACCGGGAGAAAAAGAAGTGCATGTTGTAATTTATGATTTTTAGGAGAGCTCTGAAAGAGACCAGCACTCATTCCCACATTGGAGGCATCAACCTCCACAATGAATGGCAATTAAGTGTCATGAAAGGTCAGTACTGGTGTGGGTGTAATTCTCTGTTTAAAACCCTGAAAAGCCCTCTGTGCCTCTGTGTTTTCCATGCATCTTCTTCCCTAATTCACACCAAATGTTAGGCACTACGCAAATCCAGGTTAGTAAAAAAGGAGGCACCTGTAATGTGTTGAAAGCCGAGGACATGAGAGGTAGGGGATAACGATTTTTAACAGTAATGTTATTGAAGCCCCGGTAATCAATACTTGGCCGCAAGGTACCATCATCAACAAAAAAGAAGCTCACTCCAGCCAGTGAGGTAGAAGGGCTCTTCTGGAATCTCAGGTATGATCTGAAAGGCAGGGGGTGTAAGGGGTGGAGATCTGTGGGGAATGGGATTGAGAGACAAACAGTTATTATCTTATGATTATTCTTGTCTTTTCCTCAAGCCAGCATGGTTCCTGAAGACCAGTCTATATGGGGGTCGTGTTCGGGATAGCCAGGGATGCCCAAGAACTAGGAGGAGCTCAGCAGAGTCGACTAAATGGAGTTGTATAGTCTTGACATGGGAGTCACTGATACTGAGCTTAATGGGATAAGTTAATTGTCTAATTTTGGTCTGCCAAGAGTGGTAATCAGCAGGGGCTCAGGCAGGTTAACGATGAGTACCTTTTATTTCTGGGCTAGAGAGCAAGAAAGTTACCAGATGCACCGGAATTAACAAAGGCAAATAGTGTTGATGAGGTCCAAAGTAGACTGGCAGAAAGAAGGGTATTGGAAGTGGTGGGTTGGAGAGACTAGAACTGACTCGTCAGGAGTTTCCCGGTTTCCGGGCAAAACAAGCCCAGTTGTTTTTGGTCAAACACAAACTTCCTTTATATGCCGAGTAAACCAACCGCAATTTTTAAATACTTGGTAGCTACAAATTAGGTGACATTTGTGAAAGAAATGAATTTAGGACAGCCTTACCTAACAAAACTACAAATATGACTTGACCACCAATAAGTAAGCTTTTACTTGCAGCAGCATATATTATGTTACTGCTGCCACAAAAACTAATTTTGTAAAGTTAAATTAAAGAATATAACGTTAGCTGAATAGGTGGGTCTGTCTTTGTGGGTCTCTTGTGCTTTAACGCATTACATCTCGCTCAAAATAGAAATGTGTCCAGAAAACACCGAAATAATTTATTCAGACATTATGACTCATGGATGGCTCCTTCGGTCGGTATGGCACCACACTGTGGTGCAAGGATGAGCCTCACGCCCTCGGATCAAATCCGGACCATTCCGGTGCCGACTGTGGCCGGTAGCTCCACAGGTCGATGAACTATTGTTGCCTGAGCCGCCCAGGGTACAAGGGTCTGCATTTCATCGATCTTGTGGGACCCCTGCTGGCTGATTAGGGTGCTCGTAAGACTGCATGTCAAAGCCGCATATGAAAGGTCCCTCCTCCTACACCGCTTTGTGCAAGCTTAGCTGCAATCTGCTACGTGAAAAGAAGCAGTTGTAGGACAGCAGTCACGGCATCCATCTTGAAAGAGAACCGTAGGTGTCCCAGCTCTCCCAGCAGGGTGGTTTCCACATGGAACATGGCTGCGGTTGCAGACAGTTGGATATTCCAGATTGGGGAGGTGAATTGGAAAAATACAGCCCTGGGTTGGGCAGCAAATTTATTTAAAACAAATAAATACATAATATATTATTCTAGCTAAGTTAAAATGTCTTAGCCTGTTGGACGAAGATATGGCTATCTACTTAATCACAATCGTAAACAATAGTCGAGGGAAAAAGAAAACTTGTCTACGGTTTGTAATACTGTTTTTGTTTTGGCAGGTAGGCTAATACAAGAATGAACATGTTGTACATAGATTTTTTCATAACTAGCTAACGTTAACACATTAGACATATTACATTAGCTATGTCAATAATAACCACAGCTGTAGAAACTTTAACAGTTAACTATAACTTATATAAAATACGGTGAATTTAGTACTAAATTAAATTTCACTGAAATTATTCCGAAAACCCTGCTAAACTGGTCAGAGCTGGATTTCATGCTCCATCTATGGAACGTTGCCTCGCCTGTGAGGCTCACCGCACCTTCTATTTCACACCTCAGTAACTTAGTGTATTTTAGGAAGTGATTCATATTTGAGAAAGAATTTCTCAAAATACCTGTATGTTCAAAAAATATTTGCTGTATTATGGTGCATTTGGTTTGTAATTAAATCTTGTTCCACTTGTGATAAGCTTGCCTAGCCTGTATGAGGCCACCAAAAGTCTAAATACTCAGGTGTATCAAATAAATTACACAGACAATGAGATAAAATATATTTTTATTAACACTTTATTTTCAAAAATATAGTCAAAATGATTGGCAGCAGTAAAGATTGTTTAATATAAAAGCAAAATTATGGACCAATAATTCTCGACCTGAAAGTACATAAAAAGTAAATCACAATAGTATCTCCACTAGCTCCAAACTTCAAATTCTGTCAGGATTGTTATAAAAAACCAGATCAAGAACTAATGTTCCTGTTGTAGGCCGAGGAACAAACTGCACCAAAAACAGTCCTTTACAATAGCTAAAAATGAATCTTCAGATTGTACTCACCATGCAAATAGCAAAATGTAATTTAGACCACCCACCCCTGGCCCAAATGGTTGGCACTGATCCAGTGTTATGATCAACCACCATATGCATTAACAGAATGGTAACACTTGACTTTATTCATTAAACAAAAGCAGCGCAAAATAAGAGTTAATATGATTCATTTAAACAAAAGCAGCGCAAAATAAGACGGCACTGAATTAATGGCATGTCATAGGTAATGTATCAGAAGCAAGTTAATTAATAATTACATAACAATGCATGGCTATACAGAAGATCACCTGCAAGAAATAAATTAATTACATTTCCCAATTTACATAAACTTTTACACCACTAAAAATAGCATTGTCTTCAGTTTATTCTGTAGTGTGCATTCACTCCTCCTTCTTCTTAAGAGTCTTCTTTGCGCAGCATTTGCGAAAACAAAATGTGCAACATTTAACTGTCACCATGACGACAGTCACTATTATGAGAAGGAGCAGGCCAATCACATCCAGGCTGTGGTACTGGACCCAGTTCAGCTCATGGGCAGCTGTCCTGAGGTGGTCTGCCCCTTTATGCCTCATGACAAACTCTGTCCAGAAGACTGCCAGGTCAAGAGGCTCAATGGGGCGATCCTTATGCACTGCTGAGAGCTTCATCATCTTCTCTTTATAACTGTAGGACCACAATACAGATAGTTCTTAGTGTCATTTACCACACTACCTTGCCAAAGACATTATTTCATTTTATTACCCATTTTCTCCATAATTTGTAGTGTCCAGTAATTGTAGGCCCGTGTCATTGCTGAAATTTCCTGCATACATTTAGAAAAACAAAATTTCTGTAACTCACATATTTTTTTGGTTTGGCACTAAATGGATCTGCTCTATGCACTTCTAGTGCATGCACCAGCGTGCACTACCTATCAAACAGGGATCATGACACATTTCCCCTACTAAACAGGAGATAGAATAGAATAGAATAACTTTTATTTTCCGTTAAGAAACTTCAGGTGTTGCCCCAGCAACAACAAAAAAGACATAGACAGTGGGGCAGACCCACAACATACAAACACACTTATCAAATAAAAACATTGAATAGAATCATTGCATTGATCAACCTAATTAAGTGAATTAAAGTAAATTAAAGTAATACAGCCATGATTAAAAATAGCCCCCGCTGTCCCGAGATGTCCAGTGGCATATATAACATTATATATATACAGTATATGACATTGCACTACCTATCAAACAGGGAGCATGACATCTCCCCTACTAAACAGGAGATATACCAACACCTCCAACACAGAAAATCATCCAAGCCCCAATCCCCAAAACAGTAGATATTTCAAGTACTCAACAATAAACTATGTGTACAGCAGAGCACCTGCTGCATCCTGAAAGACCAAGAAGACCATATCGTTATCTCTCCAACATGGAGACGGAACACTTCTGTGATCCTGGATCAGACATTGGCCATTCTAACATTATGTGATAGTAAATTACATGTACAACAGAGCACCTGCTGCAGTGTAGCAGTCAGGACCATGCAGAGTCATAGGACTTTAACCCTTTGACGCATACGGTCACACAGGTGTTACAATGCTCGACTGGTCCCTGAAGTATGCGATCATACCGTTGTAATAAAAAAACAAACTTATAACGTCTGGTTACGAATGATGCAACAATAAGCCTTTGGGTTAAACCTCGTTCTTTCCAGGACTAAATGCGCTTATGTTCCAAAAAAACATTTCACCAAATAAACTCTTTACAACTCCGGTTTTTGTGTTCTGACAGACTTAAACCATCACTCTGGATAACTTGAAGGGTTTCTTCTCCTGATGTATTTTTCCATAGAGTTCAATAGGAAAATTTGTCAGGAGAAGAAACCCTTCAAGTTATCCATCTATATCTAATGCATATCTGGCAGCAGAGTGATGGTTTAAGGCTTGTTTGATACCTCAGACCCTTGATGACTTAAAGCCATTTAGCCAACCATGTGTTCCATACTGTTCCAGCATAATTTACAGCTAAATCTAGTCCCACCCCCCAATTCCCATAGAAATCCATTCAAATGCAGAGAGGTTATAGTATCGCTTGTAGGAGTACCAGAAAATAAGATATCAAGAGTCTTTTGATATTGTTAGGTCATAGATATCAGGAAGTTATGGCATGCAAAGGATATGTGACCAAATATTACAATTATTACTTTATTCTACATTATGTTAAACTGTCCAATATTTTTTGATGCCCGAAAATGAGGGGGACTATGTACAAAAAATGCTATAATTTCTAAACGGTTCATCCGATATGGATGAAAATACCCTCAAATTAAAGCTGACAGTCTGCACTTCAACCTCATTGTGTGTGCTAAAGTACAGAACCAAAAAAACAAAAAAAATGTGTCACAATAAATTATGGTTCTCACTGTAGCACATTTCACAAACAATTGTCACAATACGCTTCACAGAAAACTCTGGCCTAAACCCACACAAGAGCAAGCAAAAGGCCACAGCGGCAAGAACAATCTCCCTGGTGGTAGATAGGAAGAAACCATGAAGAACCAGATTCAAGGGGGAAACCCATCCTCCTCTGGTCGACTCAGGGTCTAAGGTCTGAGTGTTTCATTAACACAGCGCAGCAATGATTCTTTGTTCAGCCCAAAACAATATGCACACATTTGATTGCAATATCAATTCCAGGTCTGATTTATATAACCACCACAATTTCTGCATTCAATCTGTGGCATCAGGATGGCATTTGCACGCAATGTATAAACATGATTGGAAAAGCAGTGAGCTTGCCATACAACAATATGACTTCAAATGTACTGCTCCCCTGCTGAATCAGTGCACACAGGTTAAACCTTGCATCATTAAACTAATCAAAATGCGCACTGGATCCAGCTATTGTTAAGCACAGCCGATTTAAACTTCTCCGAACAGTGAATCATGCTCGCATTCTGTGGGATCCTTGGGCAAAATCAATGCACACTTATATGCGTTCTTCGTTCCCAGAGATAATTGTGCTAAACCATAGACTGTAGAAAAATAGCATAAACGTAACGACCGCAGCTCTTCTCCTGAAGAAGAGGCCTATTAGGCTTCTCGTTCCCATACACACTTTAGGGGCCATAAATTAAAATGAAAGTATTAAAAATAAAAAAAATTTAAACCACTCAGTGATATGACATTGCATGCATTATCATTGTTTCTCTTGCATTTTGCCTTTTTTGGCATGCCGTAGTGGCGTGTCATTGACAGAAAATGAAAATAATCAAAGAGGAGCTGAAAAGCAAAACACCCAATTCACACCCCAGTTCATTTTATTCAAGCAATGACCCACAGAAGGAGACGGGAAATCTTTAAATCACAGCACGCTAATGCTAAGATTTATCAAGAATGAAAGTAAGGCAACTGTGATTTAATAGCGCCCACCACTGCTACTTTGAAATGCTTTGGAGAGTTTTGAGAACTTCAGCTACTCATATTTTGTGGATTGGTATGAGTATTCTATTGACATAACATTATTCTATAAATTGCCATTGAAAAATGGAGAATGGCAACATATGCCATTTTACTGCATTTATAGCCTAATCAATGACAGCTGTCGTTCTTATTAGCTCAAACACTGAGCAATGCATCTTTAGACAACTAAGCAAGGTTTAAAAGTCTGGGTCACACCAATGGTCCGTGCATTTTAAATAACAATGCTACTTAAATACATCGTCCTTTTCATCGTCTGGTGGACCGTATATTAGCAAGGCTACTTATGGCAGCCAGAGTGCATGCGTTTAACGTTCCGGTCTAAACTATACCAGCTGCAAAGCAAAATAGTGTGGAATTGGCATCCCTTAGCTTTACAGCGATTACAGGATTCTGTTTCTGCAAGACAGCCTCTTGCCTTGACAAAGCAATACCACAAAACAGGAAAGGCATTATCCTATGCAACAGATACACCAAACACTCTAAGCAGCAATTTATTTTATTTTTTAAGAGCAGCATTGAACAAGCCGCATGAGCAGCAAACATTTTTAGAACAAGCAGCAGCTAAACAAACAAGAGCAGCAGAGGCAAAAGCAGTCTGACTCTTGCTTTTAAAAGGGGCGCTCCATTAGTGATGTGTGCATCTGATTGGTTGAGTATGAGAACATGTGTTTGCTGAGGACAACCATTAGTCGCAAGAGTTTCCTGACAGAACTTGCCTTGTGAACTTCATTCATGACGCTCATTTGTGGAATCACTGTGAAATTGAGCTATGCAGTTTTTCCACGGGAGGACCAGGCAATTGATAGGTTACACAAGCAATCAATGGACCAGATGAGCTATTATGAGGCTGGTAATATGCTCCCCTGCATTATTTACTGGTACAGGAACTTAATTCAAGTATCTGTTACTGTGAGTCTGTCTCTGTACTATTTTTTACTAGAAAAGTACTGTGTATGAAAAAAAAGTAACCACTAGCCACTGGCGATATTGCTAACAACTCACTGACCACAATATTTTCAAGCATGAAGTTTACTTGTCAGAGCTTGACTTACCAGATCTAGGACACTTCTATCTTCCCTAATAGCTGACCTTTTACAGGGACTCTACTGTCTACCTTAACCTCTCACCTTTTACAGGGATACCACTATCTAGCTTAACCTTTCACCTTTTACAGGGATACTACTATTTATCCAAATAGCACTACCACTTACCCTGGCCTCAAAAGCAACAAGCTCTGACTCTCCCTAGGATTTCTATGTACATGGTAGAGCTGATATGTGCTCTAGTCCCTTTTGACCCCCAAGCCTGAACACAGAATTCAATGTAACTTGAATCAGGCATCATTGGTTCTATGCAACCTGACCTCTGACCTTTTATCATTGATGACCTTGTTGAGTGCCTTCAGCAGTTTGGCCGTGGTAATGGTGAATATGTCCAGGGTCTCGCCCACACCACGGTGCATCATGCGATTCACGTTGTCACTTTGGTCACCAAACAAAGGCAGCATCACCAAGGGAACACCATTGCATATGGCCTCATAGATGCCATGTGTTCCCCCATGCGTGATGAAGGCCCTGACTTTGGGATGTCCTGCAGGCAGATGAGATCAGGAAGTGAACCTCACTCTGAGGTTGATGGAAGGAAAGATTTCCAGTTGATTTCAAGCAATTGCCAAAAATATATAATCACAGCAGTTGTAAGAGCGAGAACCAACCTAAAAGGTCATTTTGAGGGAGCCAATTCAAGAGCTTGACATTTTCTGGAAGGTTATCGGGCAGAGGGCCAGTGTACCTCCAAACAACCTGCAAAAAAAAAAAAACACACAAAAAATAAACTGACATCTTTATAACTGAACCCTGACACCTGAATTATAAACAATGACAATGGACAGACCTTGCCTTTCACAACAACAAAAGCTATAATTACCCTGTGTGACAAAAGATAGGCTCTGAGTTAGGGCTGGGCGATAAAACGATGTCGATAATTTTCACGATAAAATTTGCCACGATAACGATGATAAACGTATGAGGTTTATTTTTGATAAAACTATCATTTGCGTCCGTTTCTTCTACTTACCCAAATACAACACGAACAGCCAGTCAGAACTAGACTTGCATGTTGCTGATGCACTCACCCACTCAAAACAATGCTACTCAGGCTGACCATGTGACGTGTGTTTAGCTGACATAGGAATGAGTCACCGGCGAAATCAACTGAAAATGGTAGTTAGTAGGCGTTGGTTGACGTTAACTTGTTCAATGTTATACAGAAAAAAATTATATTGGATCAACGTTAGATGTTCAATAACAAATAAAGCATCAACATCAGGCGCACCTACCTCGCAAACCGTCAGTATGGCTGAAAGTTATATTTCACCTAGCTTGTGCTCTTATTGGTAACAGAACCATGACGGTAATAAAGTTAACTTCGCTAACGCTAGCTATCATAGCTGCCTACACCTGCTGCAGACAGCCCTTCTGAAGCCAGAAAAAATCTCAGTAACTTTTCTTACTGTTCATGTATGCTTAAAACCAATGTTTTGGGTTAGACTATTATCATACAGTTTTTATCCGAAAATTTCATATTGCGTCGAAGTGGGTGTCATCTGATTAGTGGTGTGTCATTCGCGAACGAGTCGGCTCTTTGAGCCGGCTCTTTTAGGTGAACGTTGGGAGCCAACTCGCATATCTGAAGAGCCGATTTGTTTTGTAAATGAACACAAGACAAGTATAGTGGTGTTATGGTCATAATTTTAGTTGTGTGCTTGTGGTCTTGGTGGAACTTTCATTCATTTTTTTTTCTTCAAGTTCCATCTGTAATCAAAGAGAATAATTTTTCAGGCCAAAAATAAATAAAACCACTATAAGAAAATAACGTAATGTTTCACATAATAATTTAAAAAACAGTTTAATTGTTGGTCAGTTTAATTGTTCTGATGCTGCAGTTTTGCACATTTATTTTTTTATGGAATTTTTTTGTTTTTTTGTTATGACGCAATATTATGTTCTATTATATGAGTGTCTATTTTGTTTTGAAATGTTCAACTACGCACTGTGTTTATTGTGCAATTTATTTCAAGACATAAAAAAGCCCTACTTTCAATGCACATGTGTAATAGCGTCTTACTGTTTTTACATTTATTTAAATAGTTTTTATTACAAACAAAATGCAAAATAATGTTATTTTGGTAATTAGAAGGTAGAGTAAGATTCCTTTGAACAGTTTAAGTGATAGATGTGCACAAACACCAATCATAGGTCAAAATATAGCTAATTTTGGCTGATTTTGAAAAACCGGAAATGCTACTGAATGAAGAGCCGTTTGGAAGCCGAAAGAGCCGGCTCTTATTGGTGAGCAGCCAAATGAACTGACTCACTGAAAAGAGCCGGAATGCCCGTCACTACATCTGAGTTTCTGTGTCGGCTTACCATGCGCTGCATTTGTTGTCCCGAAATCCTTAGCATAACAAGTGGAGTGGAGTCTCGGCTAGTAAAGCAGAGAGTTCAGTGACAAAGAGCAGGAAGGGGGCTGAGTCAGTACACCAAGACACACCCTTTCACTCATTGACTGTATGAATATTCATAATATGACCTTGTGGCATCATCATCATATAACCACACCTACCCATGGCTCCAAGTTCAAAGTGAAGCTGTAAAAAAGGGCTTAGAAAATCGATTGCAGTATCACTTTAAATAACAAAGAAATGTGGACGGGCAGTTGTGAATGCGATGAAGCTTAAGATTTAATCAAACCTTCACAACATTGTATAAGTTGACTTACTCACGAGCAGGCGTCTGCTGGTTCCTAATGCTTATTTAATTGTAAGTTAAATAATCAGAAGGAGAAATTAAGGCAGATAAATCTGTGCTTATGGCCTATTTATAAGAGAATTTGTGCATCTTTTTTCATTTTTTGCCTTGCTGGGGCATGTTATTACTGGATGTAAAGACATTTTGGTTCTGTTGAATGCTTCTGTCAATCCGTTGTTTCTAAAAATAAAAAATAATACTAATTTTCGATTTTAAACCATAATGAACCTTCTGCTTTCTTCAGGGTTCAGTCATAAGCGTAATACTCTTCAAAGTAAATGGAGCATTAAGTGTATATCGTGATATATTATTCCTAACATATTCAGCTCTGCAGCATAAGGAACTGAATACAGAAAGCCCTTTAAGAAGTTGCTTTTGCAGCGGGGTCTCTTTGTATTTTTTCTCTGGATTCTGAAAAGGATTTTACAGGTACTGCAAAACAAAGAAAAATCACCTTGTGAATACAAATCTAATACAAACCATATGTGTGCTGAAGGTTTATTTGCTTTGGAAGTAGCAGCCTTCTTTTTGCATTGTGTACTTATGACTTGTACTACAAGGCCTTATTCATTCATTGTAAGAGTTGTATTTTATTTACTTTACTTTACTAGAAGCCAAATTTGTGAAATAAAAGTAGTTTAAACTGATGGAGAGGAAGAGGTTTACACTGCTGTTATGGTAGAAAACAGGAGCAATGAGACAGACAGACATTCTCCTTACCCTTTGAGGAATCTGTCTGAAGGCCTCAAAAAACTCGGTTGCCTTCTCTTTTGGCATATCGGACACTACTGAGCCCAGCGTGAACACCACAAAGCCATGCTCACCAGACTCTTCCACAAACTTCACCAGCTCCTGTAGAGGGAAAGACAGTAGGAACACTTTTGACTACAGACTTATCATCAATCAATCAGTAAAATGTATTTGTTATAGTGCAGTTTTCCAATATGTGTGTGTTCGTGCGTGCGTGCGTGCGTGCGTGCGTGTGTGTGTGTGTGATTCAAACACACACATGCCAACCCTCTGTTCTGTCCAATTAGTTCAGCTAAGAGGGTAAAACATATCTTTCAACAAATATTATTTTATTATACAGCACAACAGAAACCTATCAAACCTGTGACATCAACTGTTTCAGTTGCAGTTTACAAGGAATGTAGTTTGGATTTTAGGTTGGACTGGCCACAGCTGTTCAATTGTAAAACATCTTTTGGAAGTGTCACCACACTCACAGACAAAACAAATGTACCAGCACAAGCTTTTCTTTAGTTAAAGAAAGGTTAAATGGTGTAAATTTTGAAACAACAAAATATTCATAAAGGACCTCCCCACACTATGGCATTTAGTTCTGCAAACAGTGTCCCTTGGTGTCTTTCTGAGATTTTGTTGTCCCAGGTCCAACAGACAAAGTCTAATTTTGAAAGCTCATGTTACAGACATTCAGAGTGTGTACTGCAGTAACCCAGGAGAGGAGACAGATGGTGTGAGCCACAGAATTGCATGCCAAGTGCTCTTGTATTGTACTTTTGCAATTCTTTTGTCTCTGTTTTACAATGACCACAGAGCTAAGTAGAATTAAACAACAGCAAAATGACACTCCCCATGTGCACTCATGTAGTTTGTGGACTCCCTGCTGCAGTCAAGCAGTACTTGTAGAAACCCTTCTGTAAGTAACGGCTTTCGGTTGCTGGAAACATTTACACTTTTTTTGTCTCTTAAGTATAACAACAACAATCTACGTAGATATGCATGGCATGTATTTTCTTGCATAACTTGGCCTGATGTTATGGTCTCACATAGTACTTGGCTGACTGCAGTTACAATAATACAGATTTGATCACTGAATGGAAAATGTGTACAGTATATACTGTTCTCAATCTACGTGCATATTGCAAGTCTAGAAAACAAACTGTGCATAACAACCCTCCCCCAATAAGCCATTTCCCTTCCCAAGAGACGAAGGGAACTTTGGAATGTTACAGAGAGTGTGTAATCAGAGTGGAGCTTCAGGCAAACCCAATGGTGGACACGAGGTGGTCAGATTCCCTCACCCGCTGTGCGTTTGGGAAAACCGTGTGCCTGTCAGGGCACAACCCTCATGCAACCTGACACTGTTTACCCCACTAAACAATACACAGCCACCTGGAATTATCAGGAACATGATAACAATAACTAGTCCAATAACTTGCTAATGCAATCATGGACTGCTGTAAGACATTTAGCTTCTATCTCAGATGAATCTGTCAGCTAAAAGACATGAGAAAGCCTTGAGAAATGTGTCTAAAGCACTTGTAAAAACGGGAAGGGGGCATCTTAACTATTCAAGAGTGAGGAATTCACATGGTATAGTGCACATTGAAGTAAATCTTGAATATATATTTGAAGTGTGCAAGCTTAAATCTAAGATTTTCCAGCATGCTACAGAAAATACTACGGCAGCTGAACACAAACCAGGCATCAAAATGGTGAGCTTTACTCTTCGCAGAACACTCACCGCTGGCAGGGATTTCCTCTTGCCACAGTTGATGCCCCCAATGTGAATCATGTTGGGCATGAAGGGTCTGGGGTACTCAAAGGTGAAGTCATACCTCAGGAGCCAGATAGCTCCTTGACCAATGAGCTCCTTGTATGTAATATCCTGTCCCAGGTACCTGCTGGCCAGCTCATCAAAACCAGCAAAGAGTTTCCAGCACAGGAACTCTTCTACAACGGCCATAAATACATTTTTCACTCGCTGGAGGAAGTCCATGTGATCTGTGTTGCCTGTGAAGAATTGCGGGACAAAGGAGGGGGGCAAGGGGCACTGGGTGGCCTTCACATCCAGCCCACAGGGAATGCCCCGCAGGAAGTAGACTACAGGCAGCGATACTGTGTGGGCGATGATGGAGCCGCAGGGCAGGAATGGGTCGGTCAGCATGAGCTCGAATGCCTCATCCCGCAGCTGTTGCATGAGCGGCCGGTCGTACAGCAGCGCCTCACAACCCTTCATCTGGAAGTTGGTGAAGTTGAGGAGCCGCTCCACGTTGACCAGGACATCGCCCACCGTCGGGGCCTTCACGAACACGCTGTGCTTCAGTGTGTTCAGGGAGCCGGCCAGCTCCTCCTGGCTGTAGGGCACATGGAAGGTCTGCGCTCGGTAGTAATCGGAGTCTTTGATGAGCAAGCTGGTCTCAGGGACCAGGACGACGACCTCATGTCCCCGCAGGGAGAGCTCTCTGACCAGGAGCTTCATGCTGAGCCAGTGGCTGCCCTCCACAGGCATGACCAGGATTTTACCCCCCTGCGCGGGCCCCAGGGTGCCGAGGCACAAGCAGACCAGCAGCCCTGGAGTAGAAAGCCAACCCTCCTGTTTCATATCTCTCAGTGCAATAAGCAGCATATTCAGGAGTGAAGAGGCAGGGAGCTTAAAGGGGCTGGACTCTCACACTGGAGAATGTGTGTGCGTGTGTGTGCGCGTGTGTGGCTTCCGTGCAGAAGCCTAGCACTGTGTGCTTATAAGGATAAGCTATTATTTAACCCAAAACACACTTTACAGTTGATAGCAGATTCAGTCCATCCGCTGTTGAGGCCATGAATCCTAACCAGTGTCAACACTTAGTTACACTTGAGCATGCCGGAGCTGACCTGACAGCAGAAAGTTTCAGCAAGATTTTCAGACAAATAAAATGATCAGGGATTTTACTCCAGTGTAAACACATGAAGTATAAACTTATTTAATCCTGTAATTAACAGGAGCCATAGCATTCTTCTTAGCCAATCAACATGTGTAGCAATTCTCACCTTCTTGAAGAATGCAAACATTCTCTCAAGAGAAACAAACTTTGTCAAAATACATAAATATACCCCCCAGTTAAACTTAACTCTATGAATAATGATACAATTTTTAAATATAAAAAATCTTAAGACGTCCTTTTATTTAAGGATACCCTGCTTTTTACTGAATTAAAAAAAATAAGCCTCAAATCAAATGTTATGTAACAGCAGAAGGTTATCTGAGGGCATTTTGCACTTTGGATCATGTTTACGTCAAATCAAATCAAATCAAATCAAATCAATATTTATTTATATAGCGTATTTCACAACAAGTTGTCACAATGCGCTTCACAGAAAAAACCCAGCCTAAACCCCCACAAGAGCAAGCCAGAGGCAACAGTGGCAAGGAAAAACTCCCTGGTGTAATTAGGAAGAAACCTTGGGAGGAACCAGACTCAAGGGGGAAACCCATTCTCCTCAGGTCGGCTCAGGGTCTAGATCTTAATGACCAGCATGGTCAAAACTGACTGGCAATATCCATGATAGTGGAGATTGCAGCAGCTAGATGGCAGTCCAGATGTGGCGGCAATGATGATGGGAAAACGGGTGCCGATGGCGGCAGGATCGGCTGGCAGCGGTGGTGGGGAGGGAGGGGCAAGCGGCGATGGACAGGAAGCTGGACAGGAAGCTGGACAGCAACTCTCGAGATGCGGGGCATGAGCCCCGCCGGCGGAATGTGGAAGAAGAGAGAGAGAGAGAACAGTTAGGGGGGGGGGGGGGGGGGGGACAAGTACCCCCGCCAGGAGTAACTTATGGCTGCATAGCTACGAAGACAGGGTTTGAGAACCCATCCAGTCATGAGAGAGTAAACAATCCTACCCACCTATCAAGAGCCAGCCCAGGAAGATGGGGTCACAGCTGTTGACAGGTGACAGTAAGGAAAGGATGTCACTCCGCATTACTCTATGACAAAAGGGCTTCTCTGGTCCTGTCTCCGGACTACAACTCATTATAAGCCTGATCATAAACGTTTTTAATCTAGACTTAAATATTGAGACTGTGTCTGATTCCCTTATAGATTTTGGAAGGGTGTTCCACAGTAGTGGTGCTCTGTAGGAGAAAGCTCTACCACCCGTCAAGTTTTTAGATATTCTAGGGACTACTAAGTAGCCTGCGTCTTGGGAACGAAGGGATCTTTTCGGCTTATATGGTAAAAGCAGATTACATATATACACTGGTGCAAGTCCATGTAAAGCTTTAAAAGTCAGAAGCAAGGCCTTAAAGTCTATCCTATGCTTAATTGGTAGCCAATGAAGTGATGCTAGTACTGGGGTAATATGCTCATATTTCTTTGTTCTCGTTAAAATGCGAGCGGCTGCATTCTGCACAAGCTGGAGATTATTTAGCAACAGCTTAGGACAGCCAGATAGCAGAGCATTACAGTAATCTAGCCTAGACGTAACAAAAGCATGAATCAATTTCTCTGCATCCCCTTCTGATAGGAAATGCCTAATTTTAGCTATGTTCCTTAACTGAAAGAAAGCAACTCTAGATATGTCAAAGTCCTCCAACTTTCTGCGGGGCTTTGAGGGCTGTGACCATATTCATTTATAGTATCTAATGAAGTTTGCCAACTCATGCAAGCCATTATAACTGCAGAGGTGGAATTACCTCATGTTTCGTGTAGCATTTGATCCCTTTTTACTCTGAGCTCCTCCCTCTACAAGCCCATTGCGTGAGAAGGCTGCATTTTTGGAACAGAAACACCCAAACTTACATTACATTACATTACATTATAGGCATTTAGCAGACGCTCTTATCCAGAGCGACTTACACAGCATTTATTTTGCATTTATACATAGTATCCATTAATACAGCTGGATATATACTGAAGCAATGCAGGTGAAGTACCTTGCTCAAGGGTACAACGGCAGTGTCCGACCTGGGAATCGAACTTGCAACCTTTCGGTTACAAACCCAGTTCCTTAACCATTATACCACACTGCCGGCCACTTCCACACATTAAAGAGATAGCATCGCACGGCAGGTCAGACATTTCAATTCACAGCCCGGGCTTTCATGACATGGAGAAGTGCATCAACTCTAAAAAGAGGTTTTAAGTTTAACACTGAGATTTTCTCTGTTCATAAAATGCCTGAATAATTACCTGAATAATCAAGACCAATTATGTAGCCTATAATGTTTAACAAGTGATTATGACAAATAGATAACCAACGTGAGATTTACTAAGGATGGCAATAATCTGAATAATTAACTGGCAAAAAATCCCAACGTTTCCTCTTAGTTGCATGTCAGCATTGCGTTTTATTCCCATCACATTAAAGAATGTAATTAATTTAAGACGGCACTCGATTTAGTCAAAACAATTTAACATTAGAAAGCATATTGAAGAGGAAGCCTCTTTAAATGCTGGAACCAGCGTTGAGCGCAATGCATGTGCATTTAAGCTATAAAAACAAATTTACCCAAATGTGCTGTTCATTGATCACTTAGTTAAACTGCAGAATCTTCGCATGACAACACATTTTGTGTCATCACAAATGTGAATATAGGAAAATGCCACACAAATTGATTTACCTATTCCTTTTGGTTATTCAGTAAATCAATTGTTTGATTGTTAGACTATCTGGCAAATTAGCTATATGGAAAAAGATTGAGAGTAGCCCAATAATCCGTTTAAAAGCAAGATTACAGAGAGTCTGGCTCTACATCCCACAGTACGCTACTGCTGCTGCATAAAGCAATTTGCTACATTAAATACAAAACTACTACTGGATTAACCTGTATTTATTAGCCTATGTGTTTTTTCCAATCTGTATGCACTTTTAATTTATAATACCGCAATCAATATTAACGTGATTATCACTGAACAGGAAGTTTGATTTGAATTGTGGGAAATATGAGCGCTATGGGCTGGGCCCGCCCCGAACAAACTTTGTGCCCCCCTGCCCATCCCTCCCCCTAGCTACAGACAAACAAAAATTATTCTATTAATTATTATTATTATAAGCTTACTAGTAGCAGTAGTAAGCATACTTCACATAAGTAAATAGTATTTTTTATCCAATTAAAAAAAAACCTGTTTTAAAATAGTGTTGGCCTAAAATATGATTGGACACTGACAGAGGTCAAGTGTAGGCTGGTGGTGTGGTTGTGTGGCCGCCTACGACGTTGATCATGTGTGTGACAGACAGTGAGGCACAAAACCTCACTTTGCTTAGCTAGCGAAAGCTGAAAAGTAAAACAGATATCAAAACATTAGTGGCAGAAATCACGGAGTGTTTTAAAAAACGCTATTTATTAAATTAATAAATCTCATAGGCCTACACAGTAGCCGAGTGCATGTGAAATGAATTAAATAACAACTGTAGAAACACCCAAGGTAGCCTACTTTCCTTCCCTCAGTGACTACTGGAAGGCAGCTACTGCCTCCAAGGCTGCAAACAGTAGCTAGGTATTTTGCTTGTAGTTCGCTAATTCTTAGAAGGATTGCCCTTGTGCACACAGAGGGTCTTTGTTTTGTTCAGTTAAATAGCAGTACTTGTGTGCAGATTTTCAGAATAACATGTATTTTCCCATATAACTGTAATGCATTTGGAGGTGGTCAGTAGTCACTTAGGGAACCTTGGGCTGTAGCAACAGTAACTGTGCTTGAAAAAGTGCTTGAGTTTCAAAAAAGTCTAATTAAGTTTCCGGCTGGTATGTAGCCTACAAATGGCTTAATTCGGTCAATCACAGAAAGAATGCTTTAACCTATCGGAACTTGCATGCTCAAATTGCATTAGACTACACTATTAAAATGATAAAACAGGATTCCCGTGTGGTTTTGTGGTAGGTTACATTGCGATGCTTGAGGTACCGCATTCCAGAATTTGTGTAGCTACATTGTCGCACTTTGTTCGCCAAGAATTTGGCAATATGGTTAAAATGCGGAAGCCTAATCTACACAAATAACACTGTTACATGTTACAAACTTCACTTGGCTTCCTAACAGATTGGACTCACACCTAAAATGAAGACAGAGGGTATATTCTGATCTCAAAAGGGATTCCCCCAAGTGAAGTTTGCAAGTGAAGTTTATGAAGTTTATGAAGGGTGGAGCAAAAACAGGATTGGGGCGCACCCAGGCCTCCACCTGAAGAGGAAGTTCTCAGGTAGAAAGTCATAGCTTTTGCTCTGGCTGGAGCAGACGTGCAGGGCGATGCTGATGGCTAGCATGCTGCTTGTGCCTGGTTGACTCATCGCAAGGCCTCCCAGATTGTGTAAGCTCACCGGTCTTGTTCACTCTGTACACCAATCAATGCACAAGCAACACAGAAAAACAATACATCATCAAGTTTTCTGACGACACGGCCATTTTAGGGCTTATGTTAAAAAATTCTGATTCCCAGGTGTACAAGTCCACCATTCAGAATTGTGTCCAGTGGTGTGACGAACACCATCTCATCCTCAACACAAAAAAAAATGGAGGAGATGGTGTTCGACCCCAAATATCTAGGTGACCACTCGCCTGTGGTCATCCATGACTCAGCAATAGTGCAAGTGGCCTCCTACAGGTACCTGGGCATCCACATAGACAATAAACTAAGGTGGAATGTCCAGGTGGATAACATCTGCTCCAGGGTGCAACAGAGGCTGCACTTTCTGAGAAGGCTCTGAACCTTTGGTGTAAACCAGGGGGTGCAGCTTCTGTTCTGTCATGCCGTAGTGGAGAGCCTCCTGCGCTATGGCATCTCAGCATGGTTAGGTAACCTGTCTGAACACCTTAAAACACAGACAACCTGCCTCACACAGAGATCCATGAAGATCATGGGTGTTCGGCAACACCCCACCCTTCAGGCTATCTTCCATAAATCAATAATCAGACAGGCCCAAAAAATCATCTCAGACCCAACCCATGTCCTCCATCCTGAATACCAGCTTCTCCCCTCTGGCAGACAATATAGGGTCCCTTACAGCAGGCTCAACCGCTTTAACCCTATTTACTTTGGCCCTCCAGAGGCAATTTCCACCTAGTTTCTACTAGTTTTATTTAAATGTCAATATTTCCAAAAATATTCCTTGCACATCCATGGTTTAAAGTTTGAATTGAAGAAGCTGTATCATTCAGAAATTTGCAACAGAATACATTTATTTCAGAATAGTCACAGACAGTATATATATAATAACCATAACATACATCACCGAATGTATTTAAATACCTTTTTTTTAAATGTACAAAAGCTTGTTTGTATTTACACAAGAACAGCAACATATTTCAGCCCTAAGTACGACGGGTGGTCGCTGTGGAAATGTTTACTGTACAGGATGTTGGCGAAATGTAACAAGATAAACTCTTTAGGGTTAATCAGAAAACAGATGAATATACTGGTAAGTACTTGGTTTCCTAAACATATTTATACGAGAGATTTCGGAGAAAAATATGAGGTGTCTTCTAAACCGAATGTGCATCAGGTACTGTATATAGTGCAGTAAGCAAGGGAAAACGGTGAATGCTCATTTGTACAACGTTTAAAAAAAAATTTGTTTCGTTTTTATACGTGAACATGATTTTCTTAGTGTGTATAAACGGTGCATTTGATGCATTTTATAGTTTGTGGGCTGTGGCGAGAGGAGGGTCGTAAGCGCTTTGGGCTATTGATTACACCCTCCTATTTTATGGCACTGCAGTGTAACTGGAGAAGCGGAGGTTTTCGCAAGCAGCTACCCTTTTAAAAAATATTGTGTCAAAATGTACGGGGTTTTCTTAAAGCTGTAAGTTTATAACTTCAGACGAACATGAATACTGTAATTGAGATGGATACCTCTCAACCACTAGGGGAAAAGTTTATAGGGCTACATACTCATTTGTCCCCCTGTCCATTAAGACACTAAACTCCACCTAGGCTATCTGTATTAGTGGCTTCTTGTTTTGTTGTTCACTGTAATATGTTGTTACTACATGTATGCTGTATTTTTAGGATGGGCATGTGCAATTATTTGTGTAATTACTTTAAAAAAAAAAAATTAAAAAAAACATTTATATATGTTTTCTATGCAGCAGACACTGGAATGTCCAGGGCAAATGTCCTTCGGGAGAATAAAGTCTATCTTATCTTATTTTATCTTAGATCCACTGCCAGGTCCTACTGCAACACAGAACAAAGGTCTTCCTCCAACTCCGGGAACGGGGGGGGGGGGTGGGTCTGCAAACCACACTGACATGCAAAGAAAGAGAGACCAGTGGATGAGTTCTGGACGTACAAATTGGTAGATGCATGGCACCTCCACAATCAGGCTCAGCCTGCTAAGCCTCTCACCAGAGTCTTAATGCCCCAGGTAATATGGGTGACAATCAGGGAGCTAGGAACAATGAGTCCTCTGAGTCTTTCTCCGTCTCAGATGGGACGAATAGTTGAGACAGGGCGTCAAACTTCTGATATTTAGCCCTGTAGGGTAAGAGATGGTAAAATGGAAGCGATTAAAGAATAGGGCCCAGCCTGACAGGAGTTCAGTCACTTGGCACTGTAGATGTAGACTAGGTTTTTATAGTCGGTCCAGATCACAAAACGATGCTTGGCTCCCTCCAGCCAGAGACTCCATTCTTCTGGAGCCAGTTTAACTGCTAACAGTTCTTAATAGGGATGCACCGATACCGATACCAGTATCGGTATCGGGGCCGATACCATGCTCATGTACTCGTACTCGTACTCGAAAAAATGTACCGATACTCCAAAACCGATACCAACGTCCAAACGTCCGCACGCTAATGCTATCACCTTAGCAACACCTAATCCTGACCTGCGTGCTCACTAGGGATGTTAACAGTTAATCGACTATCGATTAATTGCTAATAAGAATTTAATCGATAAGATTTCAAATGAAACAATTAACTGAATAATCTGCGATCTTGTTTCAACGGCAGTTTTTGTGTGAAACGTAATCATGGTTTAAGGTCTCCACGCGAGGGCGAAGTTAATGTAGCCTACCACCTGAAATGCGAACTTTTCCTATAAACCTCGTATGAACTTTTTGTATTTTTTCCTTGTAGTTATATAGTTTTATGGATTAGGTTTATGGTCGCTCCAGTGAGCGTTTTAAATATGGATTAGAAACTACGGAAATATATGACAATTTGTGTGTTCTCAAGTTCTGACCATTTCGTGGTAAGTAACCTATTGTAAAACATTGCGTTTTCAAATGGTAAAGTTGTCAAAAGGGTGACAAGGGCCATACTTTTTTTTTAAAGCAGATGATTCTTTTCTCCCAAATTGAATGTCGATGTTCAGTCATGTATGGGGGGAGCCCTTATTCAAAGGGTTGAGCTAGGTGCACTGATGTAGCATAGTGCTATTAATCACCCAGTTCGTCAGTAGGCTACTTGATTAAAATAGCGGTTCAGATTAAAATAGCAACCATTCACGCAGTGCGTGATCTAGACTCAAATTACCTGACAACAAATAAAGAAAAGGGCTTTAGCTAGACTTCTTACTGAATTTCAAGTGTAAAGAAGAAACAAACGTATAGCCACATATTGGTTATATTTGTGTAGCCTATAAAACATGGTTATAGCATATTAGGCCTTCTTAAAATAGCCTACATTTATTGTGCTATTTCGATACAAAAGAAAACACGAATGTGCTTCATTTAATCAATATCATTATTACAGATTTGAAATGGTTTAATAACGGGCAGACTTTTATTAACTCTTAGTTTGATAGTTACAGAATAGGCCTACATGGAAAATGTACAATATAGCCTACAGTAGCCTATGCGATTTTGATTAGAAATGCTTGAACCGTTTTGCTTTCGGTAACGTTACGTTGGGTGGACGTCAGATGCCAGTAGGTAGGCTACAGGTTCCGATCATGATTGCAGGCTATATTTTTTAAATGTGAAACTGTACCAAAAAACAGTTGACCGGGCTATATTATTTTACTAATACCCCCGCCATTTGTTGCAAACTAATTGAGTAGCCCGTAGCCTATGCAGAGAGTAACTGATTCGGTTGACAATTATGTAGGCTACTGCGGTGCGGTAGTCAGCAGTTCATATAGGCTAGTCAATTCAGTAGGACTCTCTGAGGTTGATGGTTGAAAAGGACATTATGCCAATAAGCAGCATTAGACCTAGTCTTTAGATAGCACACAGGCTGTTCCATGTCAGTACAGTAGGTTAGCCTATAATGTATGTAGGCCTATTTCACAATTGTTTTTTTACAGTCAGCCCCCCCCCCTGTTAAGTTGACCATGTATATTAGTGGTAAGGGTTAGGGGTCACTTATACTTTGACGTTCCAGTATAAATAGAATGATGCACAAAAGACTGTACAGTTTTATTTTGGTTATTATTTATGTTTATTTATTTATTTTTATTGGACCTCATTTGATTTAAATAATCAGTAAATTGATAGACTGTGCTCCATCAACAGGAGAAAATAAACACAGTATCTTCAAAATCAGCCGTCTCATTATTGTGGTATTATTATACAGTATTATTATAAAGTACTCATACTTAAAAAAACACACAAAAAATGGTATCGGTATCGGCGAGTACTCAAAAGTGAGTACTCGTACTCGTACTCGGTCTGAAAAAAATGGTATCGGTGCATCCCTAGTTCTTAATCACCGATTTCATAATGGACAGGTAACCAGGAGAAAAAGAAGTGCATGTTGTAATTTATGATTTTTAGCAGAGCTCTGAAAGAGACCAGCACTCATTCCCACATTGGAGGCATCAACCTCCACAATGAATGGCGATTTAGTGTCACGAAAGGTCAGTACTGGTGGCAGACCAAAATTAGACAATTAACTTATCCCATTAAGCTCAGTATCAGTGACTCCCATGTCAAGACTATACAACTCCATTTAGTCGACTCTGCTGAGCTCCTCCTAGTTCTTGGGCATCCCTGGCTATCCCGAACACGACCCCCATATAGACTGGTCTTCAGGAACCATGCTGGCTTGAGGAAAAGACAAGAATAATCATAAGATAATAACTGTTTGTCTCTCAATCCCATTCCCCACAGATCTCCACCCCTTACACCCCCTGCCTTTCAGATCATACCTATATCTCGCTCAAAATAGAAATGTGTCCAGAAAACACAGAAATAATTTATTCAGACATTATGACTCATGGATGGCTCCTTCGGTCGTTAAGGCACCACACTGTGGTGCAAGGATGAGCCTCACGCCCTCGGATCAAATCTGGACCATTCCGGTGCCGACTGTGGCCGGTAGCTCCCCAGGTCGATGAACTATTGTTGCCTGAGCCGCCCAGGGTACAAGGGTCTGCATTTCATCGATCTTGTGGGACCCCTGCTGGCTGATTAGGGTGCTCGTAAGACTGCATGTCAAAGCCGCATATGAAAGGTCCCTCCTCCTACACCGCTTTGTGCAAGCTTAGCTGCAATCTGCTATGTGAAAAGAAGCAGTTGTAGGACAGCAGTCACGGCATCCATCTTGAAAGAGAACCGTAGGTGTCCCAGCTCTCCCAGCAGGGTGGTTTCCACATGGAACATGGCTGCGGTTGCAGACAGTTGGATATTCCAGATTGGGGAGGTGAATTGGAAAAATACAGCCCTGGGTTGGGCAGCAAATTTATTTAAAACAAATAAATACATAATGTATTATTCTAGCTAAGTTAAAATGTCTTAGCCTGTTGGACGAAGATATGGCTATCTACTTAATCACAATCGTAAACAATAGTCGAGGGAAAAAGAAAACTTGTCTACGGTTTGTAATTCTGTTTTTGTTTTGGCAGGTAGGCTAATACAAGAATGAACATGTTGTACATAGATTTTTTCATAACTAGATAACGTTAACACATTATAGATATTACATTAGATATTTCAATAATAACCACAGCTGTAGAAACTTTAACAGTTAACTATAACTTATATAAAATATGGTGAATTTAGTGCTAAATTAAATTTCACTGAGTAGTTATTCCGAAAACCCTGCTAAACTGGTCAGAGCTGGATTTCATGCTCCATCTATGGAGCGTTGCCTCGCCTGTGAGGCTCACTGCACCTTCTATTTCACACCTCAGTAACTTAGTGTATTTTAGGAAGTGATTCATATTTGAGAAAGAATTTCTCAAAATACCTGTATGTTGAAAAAATATTTGTTGTATTATGGTGCATTTGGTTTGTAATTAAATCTTGTTCCACTTGTGATAAGCTTGCCTAGCCTGTATGAGGCCACCAAAAGTCTAAATACTCAGGTGTATCAAATAAATTACACAGACAATGAGATAAAATATATTTTTATTAACACTTTATTTTCAAAAATATAGTCAAAATGATTGGCAGCAGTAAAGATTGTTTAATATAAAAGCAAAATTATGGACCAATAATTCTCGACCTGAAAGTACATAAAAAGTAAATCACAATAGTATCTCCACTAGCTCCAAACTTCAAATTCTGTCAGGATTGTTATAAAAAACCAGATCAAGAACTAATGTTCCTGTTGTAGGCCGAGGAACAAACTGCACCAAAAACAGTCCTTTACAATAGCTAAAAATGAATCTTCAGATTGTACTCACCATGCAAATAGCAAAATGTAATTTAGACCACCCACCCCTGGCCCAAATGGTTGGCACTGATCCAGTGTTATGATCAACCACCATATGCATTAACAGAATGGTACCACTTGACTTGAGTTAATATTTGATTCATTAAACAAAAGCAGCGCAAAATAAGACGGCACTGAATTAATGGCATGTCATAGGTAATGTATCAGAAGCAAGTTCATTAATAATTACATAACAATGCATGGCTATACAGAAGATCACCTGCAAGAAATAAATTAATTACATTTCCCAATTTACATAAACTTTTACACCACTAAAAATAGCATTGTCTTCAGTTTATTCTGTAGTGTGCATTCACTCCTCCTTCTTCTTAAGAGTCTTCTTTGCGCAGCATTTGCGAAAACAAAATGTGCAACATTTAACTGTCACCATGACGACAGTCACTATTATGAGAAGGAGCAGGCCAATCACATCCAGGCTGTGGTACTGGACCCAGTTCAGCTCATGGGCAGCTGTCCTGAGGTGGTCTGCCCCTTTATGCCTCATGACAAACTCTGTCCAGAAGACTGCCAGGTCAAGAGGCTCAATGGGGCGATCCTTATGCACTGCTGAGAGCTTCATCATCTTCTCTTTATAACTGTAGGACCACAATACAGATAGTTCTTAGTGTCATTTACCACACTACCTTGCCAAAGACATTATTTCATTTTATTTCCCATTTTCTCCATAATTTGTAGTGTCCAGTAATTGTAGGCCCGTGTCATTGCTGAAACTTCCTCCATACATTTAGAAAAGCGAGATTTCTGTAACTCACATTTTTTTGGTTTGGCACTAAATGGATCTGCTCTATGTACTTCTAGTGCATGCACCAGCATGCACTACCTATCAAACAGGGATCATGACACATTTTCCCTACTAAACAGGAGATAGAATAGAATAGAATAACCTTTATTTTCCGTTAAGGAACTTCAGGTGTTGCCCCAGCAACAACAAAAAAGACATAGACAGTGGGGCAGACCCACAACATACAAACACACTTATCAAATAAAAACATTGAATAGAATCATTGCATTGATCAACCTAATTAAGTGAATTAAAGTAAATTAAAGTAATACAGCCATGATTAAAAATAGCCCCCGCTGTCCCGAGATGTCCAGTGGCATATATAACATTATATATATACAGTATATGACATTGCACTACCTATCAAACAGGGAGCATGACATCTCCCCTACTAAACAGGAGATATACCAACACCTCCAACACAGCAAATCATCCAAGCCCCAATCCCCAAAACAGTAGATATTTCAAGTACTCAACAATAAACTATGTGTACAGCAGAGCACCTGCTGCATCCTGAAAGACCAAGAAGACCATATCGTTATCTCTCCAACATGGAGACGGAACACTTCTGTGATCCTGGATCAGACATTGGCCATTCTAACATTATGTGATAGTAAATTACATGTACAACAGAGCACCTGCTGCAGTGTAGCAGTCAGGACCATGCAGAGTCATAGGACTTTAACCGTTTGATGCATACGGTCACACGGGTGTTACAACGCTCGACTGGTCCCTGAAGCATGCGGTCATACCGTTGTAATAAAATAACAAACTTATAATGTCTGGTTATGAATGATGCAACAATAAGCCTTTGGGTTCAACCTCATTCTTTCCAGGACTAAATGCGCTTATGTTCCAAAAAAACATTTCACCAAATAAACTCTTTACAACTCCGGTTTTTGTGTTCTGACAGACTTAAACCATCACGCTGGATAACTTGAAGGGTTTCTTCTCCTGATGTATTTTTCCATAGAGTTCAATAGGAAAATTTGTCAGGAGAAGAAACCCTTCAAGTTATCCATCTATATCTAATGCATATCTGGCAGCAGAGTGATGGTTTAAGGCTTGTTTGATACCTCAGACCCTTGATGACTTAAAGTCATTTAGCCAACCATGTGTTCCATACTGTTCCAGCATAATTTACAGCTAAATCTAGTCCCACCCCCCAATTCCCATAGAAATCCACTCAAATGCAGAGAGGTTATAGTATCGCTTGTAGGAGTACCAGAAAATAAGATATCAAGAGTCTTTTGATATTGTTAGGTCATAGATATCAGGAAGTTATGGCATGCAAAGGATATGTGACCAAATGTTACAATTATTACTTTATTCTACATTATGTTAAACTGTCCAATATTTTTTGATGCCCGAAAATGAGGGGGAATATGTACCAAAAATTCTATAATTTCTAAACGGTTCATCCGATATGGATGAAAATACCCTCAAATTAAAGCTGACAGTCTGCACTTCAACCTCATTGTCAATGTGCTAAAGTACAGAACCAAAATAACAAAAAATGTGTCACAATAAATTATGGTGCTCACTGTAGCACATTTCACAAACAATTGTCACAATACGCTTCACAGAAAACTCTGGCCTGAACCCACACAAGAGCAAGCAAAAGGCCACAGCGGCAAGAACAATCTCCCTGGTGGTAGATAGGAAGAAACCATGAAGAACCAGATTCAAGGGGGAAACCCATCCTCCTCTGGTCGACTCAGGGTCTAAGGTCTGAGTGTTTCATTAACACAGCGCAGCAATGATTCTTTGTTCAGGCCAAAACAATATGCACACATTTGATTGCGATATCAATTCCAGGTCTGATTTATATAGCCACCACAATTTCTGCATTCAATCTGTGGCATCAGGATGGCATTTGCACGCAATGTATAAACATGACTGGAACAGCAGTGAGCTTGCCATACAACAATATGACTTCAAATGTACTGCTCCCCTGCTGAATCAGTGCACACAGGTTAAACCTTGCATCATTAACCCCTTAGTGCAGATAGTCTATTTTGTCTCGCATGCGAGACAGTTTTACGCAACTGAGACACGCGTTGCTCCTGCAGCCAAACTATTAGTGGAAAACCCAAACGCGGTATTTTAACTTTATTGGTAGACGATTCGCGACGATTTCTGGCCAATGCGTAGTTTCTAAGTGTCACTATCTTTCCGTAGCAAGTCCATTTAACAAGCACTCCCCACCCAGCCTATACCTACCCATGCGTGACATAGTGGGCAATAGCGTGAGCGTCTATGTTGGGAGTTCATACTATTCATCATATAGTATCAGAATTCCGTCCAGCAACCAGATAAACCCACCAATAGCCCGACCGTATGCAAATACAGCGGTGCAAATCGCTGCTCAATCAATACCGACATAAACAAGTGAAATCATACAATGCCATTCTACTATCAATATCTGCTATTAAATATGGAATTCGTGTGCAATCCTCCCGTGGATTTAAGCTTAGATATGTCCCTTTCAAGATTCCGTGGTCATTTATTGTCTTGGACAATCCGTTTGAAAAATACACAGCGCATTGGAACACTATTAGACAAACGAAACTAGCTCTGCGTAACCCCCCCTTCCTGATTGCACAGTCGTGACGCTTTCAAATTTATTCTGGTTTGATCGACAATTGTTTTATCCAATAGAAGGCACGACAAGCTTCCCAAAAGTAATTTACATGTGTAATTGAAAGCTTGGATTAACTATTTAAGGGCGAGCGTAACTGCAATACTTGTTATATCACGACAATTTTACGCACACACATGCGCAGATGACGCATTTGGTTTGACGCATTTGGTATGACGCATTTGGTATTACGCAATAAAACTGCGCGCAACTTTGAAGAGATTTTTTAGTAGTTTTCACCCGAAGTCGGTCAGAAGAGGACAACAACAGAGATTCTTCTAATCCCTGTAGCATAGATTCTGTGGAAGAGGTGCCTATCAATATGGGGAAGATATCCTCCTCGACATGTAAGTATTACTGCTTGTAATATTTTGATTATATACATTCGTTTTTCCACTGCGTGCTATATGTGCGTTATTTTTGTATTTGCATCGGTCGTAATAGACCACTGTTAGCCTGCTAATAATGCTGAACATATTTGAAAACACACTTTTTCAGACTCCACCTTGAATAACTACATGTATAAGGCAAATTATATAGTACGTTCTTTCCGTTTATTTTGTATTTTCTATTTGGTTTAGCTATCTCATAGCTTAGAATGTATAGCTGTCTGTATTCGGTTGATGACTAGCGATAGCTTCTACGTTGGGAGAAAGTAGCGCTTTCGTGACTTTGCTTCGTAGATTGTGTCTATGACCTTCAATATGCACTTATTGTACGTCGCTTTGGATAAACGCGTCTGCCAAATAACTGTAATGTATTGATACTATTGTGTTCGTGCCGTTCCCGTAGTGGCTCGTGGTGGCCTGCTTTGTTAGAATTCATAGCTTTCACAATGAAATTGAGTATTTTCGCGCTGTTCTGTTTGGTTGCTCAGTCGTACGTTATAAACTCCTCAAAAAAAGTTCGGAAACGTTATTTCGGTCGATTATTCCTCCCCTTTAATAATACCAATTGGTATTGTATTTTATATCGTTGGAAAGCCTGATTAGTCACCTTTACAACGAGGTACAAATTGTAAGGATCGTGCATTCGTGGAATGAGCAACACAGCTAACCGTGTGGGTAGCGGGCCAAAAAAATTTGCCTAAATCCCCTGCAATATTCTTCTGTTGGTATTCACTCTCGTTTTGAGTTGCTTGGTGGACTGGATGATTGCACTCTCCCACAGTAATAAGGAAAAAACAACACATATTGGCCATTTTTACACTTTATTCATTTTACACTGTCAGGGACCTCAGTAGCGTGTGGAAGATCCATACGCAGCCACAACAGCTTGGCACCTCCTCCTCATGCTGGTCACCAGCCTGGTCACACACTGCTGTGGGATGGCATCACATTCCGGTGCCAATCGGTGCCTGTGAATCAGGTGCCAGTCCACACACCTGTGACTGGCATACACCTGCCAGCACTTGAAGCTCAAAACGAGAGTGAATACCAACAGAAGAATATTGCAGGGGATTTAGGCACATTTTTTTGGGCCGCTACCCACACGGTTAGCTGTGTTGCTCATTCCACGAATGCATGATCCTTACAAGTTGTACCTCGTTGTAAAGGTGACTAATCAGGCTTTCCAACGATATAAAATACAATACCAATTGGTATTATTAAAGGGGAGGAATAATCGACCGAAATAACGTTTCCAACTTTTTTTTAGGAGTTTATTTTATGCCTCGATTTGCCGTGAAGCTAGAACATTGGTAGTGTTTTCCGATATTATTTTATTGTATTGTAATTTCTTTGTGCATAATGTACTCTATGGGGTATTAGTATATCCATGGGTGATGCTTTTCACTTAGGGAATGGAAAATATGTATTCAAATGTACTGTGTCCAGATGTGTGCAAGATGAATGTAAAATAAATAAATAAAATAAATAAGCAACAGTTGTGAAACACACTACAGAGTAATGCCATCCTAGAGCACGCAACAAAATATAACATAATGTAGCATGCAGAAGAAAGTGTTTACTGAAGTACAAGAGTGAATGATTTCATATTTAGCTGTGTGTACCACAGTGTTATAATGCTTCTGCATTATGTAATTTGTTCCTATAACATGCTTGACCCTCCACCTCTGCCACTCCAGCAGTGCCCTCTACTGTTCAGAGTGAAGCCACTGCAGGACCAGATCCTTACAGCATACCGAAGACCGTGCCATTGATGAGTGCATGTTGCCCACGAAGGCACCGCACAGGATGAAGCAGTTTATGAAGGATAATGGTGAAAAAATGGCACACTTGGCATCAAACACTGAACTGAAACTGTGCAATATCAATGTTTTCATCCATTAAGTGATCGTAAGGTAAAATGTATATGCTTTCTAAAGGACAAAAGGCTTTTTAATAATTTCTCGGAGAGGTTTTGGGTAGGTTATTGGACACCTAGATATCCACCCCCCTGTACTGATCCAAAATAATTCCCACATGAAAATGATAAAAAGGTGAGTTAAATGAGTCAAAACGGTTGATTTGCACTGAAATGTATGATTAGTTTAAGATTTACAGCTATTCACATTTTAGCCAATTTGGATAGGTTTGGAGACCCTGGGTACATCAGGCTACACTGCTTACATTTCGTGTCATAGATCTTTAGTAGTTCTGTATATCACCCTGCGATTATTGAATGCTTGTGGACAAGGAGTTTATGATCCAGGAAATGTGTAGTTTTACCTGTTTCACTTATGTAGCTCTCAGTATTTTGAAGAAATATGTTTTGTTATGCTTTTTTTTGAAAAGTTTTGCTTGCATTTCCGGAACTTTATTTTGACTTAAATTATGAAAATAAACAAATCTAAGTTTGTACAAAAAATGGTACACCGGTTTTGTTTCATTTAAGCCATTTACCAAGTTTATGTGATGCTCACACCTGGAGTTATAAAGCCTTAAACAGAGTACCCCCATGATTTACCAAATATGCCATCTGCACTAAGGGGTTAAACTAATCAAAATACGCACTGGATCCAGCTATTGTTAAGCACAGCCGATTTAAACTTCTCCAAACAGTGAATCATGCCCGCATTCTGTGGGATCCTTGGGCAAAACCAAATGGATTATTAGGTGGACATTCAAAATGCTATGCCAAATACAAACCATCTTTTACATGGATAAAATGTGACTTTTTTATGTTTATCGGAGACTTGGCTACATAAAAACTCCCCTTCAGAAGTATATTAAATGCGCATGGTTATAATATGTTTTTAGAAGGACTATTAGCATACTGCACGTCAAATAATCAACAGGACACGATAAACAGTACACAGCTGCTAGTAGGCTACACAGTAGCTACACATACTATTTAGTACGCATAGCAAGTGTGCCATTTGTTTGTTATTAGCGTGTTCCAAACCGTAAATATTCAAAAATGAAGTACAAACTAAAATCCTCAGATGTGTAGGGTACTTCCTTACTTGACAGGACCCAGACTTTCAAGTATGCATCAATGCACACTTATATGCGTTCTTCGTTCCCAGAGATAATTGTGCTAAACCATAGACTGTAGAAAAATAGCATAAACGTAACGACCGCAGCTCTTCTCCTGAAGAAGAGGCATATTAGGCTTCCCGTTCCCATACACACTTTAGGGGCCATAAATTAAAATGAAAGTATTAAAAATAAAAAAATTAAAAACCACTCAGTGATATGACATTGCATGCATTATCATTGTTTCTCTTGCATTTTGTCTTTTTTGGCATGCCGTAGTGGCGTGTCATCGACAGAAAATGAAAATAGTCAAAGAAGAGCTGAAAAGCAAAACACCCAACTTACACCCCAGTTCATTTTATTTGAGCAATGACTCACGGAAGGAGACGGGAGATCTTTCAATGACAGCACGCTAATGCTAATTAAATAATTGAAGATTTATCAAGAATGAAAGTAAGGCAACTGTGATTTAATAGCGCCCACCACTGCTACTTTGAAATGCTTTGGAGAGTTTTGAGAACTTCAGCTACTCATATTTTGTGGATTGGTATGAGTATTCTATTGACATAACATTATTCTATAAATTGCCATTGAAAAATGGAGAATGGCAACATATGCCATTTTACTGCATTTATAGCCTAATCAATGACAGCTGTCGTTCTTATTAGCTCAAACACTGAGCAATGCATCTTTAGACAACTAAGCAAGGTTTAAAAGTCTGGGTCCCACCAATGGTCCGTGCATTTTAAATAACAATGCTACTTAAATACATCGTCCTTTTCATCGTCTGGTGGACCGTATATTAGCAAGGCTACTTATGGCAGCCAGAGTGCATGCGTTTAACGTTCCGGTCTAAACTATACCAGCTGCAAAGCAAAATAGTGTGGAATTGGCATCCCTTAGCTTTACAGCGATTACAGGATTCTGTTTCTGCAAGACAGCCTCTTGCCTTGACAAAGCAATACCACAAAACAGGAAAGGCATTATCCTATGCAACAGATACACCAAACACTCTAAGCAGCAATTTATTTTATTTTTTAAGAGCAGCATTGAACAAGCCGCATGAGCAGCAAACATTTTTAGAACAAGCAGCAGCTAAACAAACAAGAGCAGCAGAGGCAAAAGCAGTCTGACTCTTGCTTTTAAAAGGGGCGCTCCATTAGTGATGTGTGCATCTGATTGGTTGAGTATGAGAACGTGTTTGCTGAGGACAATCATTGGTCGCAAGAGTTTCCTGACAGAACTTGCCTTGTGAACTTCATTCATGACGCTCATTTGTGGAATCACTGTGAAATTGAGCTATGCAGTTTTTCCACGGGAGGACCAGGCAATTGATAGGTTACACAAGCAATCAATGGACCAGATGAGCTATTATGAGGCTGGTAATATGCTCCCCTGCATTATTTACTGGTACAGGAACTTAATTCAAGTATCTGTTACTGTGAGTCTGTCTCTGTACTATTTTTTACTAGAAAAGTACTGTGTATGAAAAAAAAGTAACCACTAGCCACTGGCGATATTGCTAACAACTCACTGACCACAATATTTTCAAGCATGAAGTTTACTTGTCAGAGCTTGACTTACCCGATCTAGGACACTTCTATCTTCCTTAATAGCTGACCTTTTACAGGGACTCTACTGTCTACCTTAACCTCTCACCTTTTACAGGGATACCACTATCTAGCTTAACCTTTCACCTTTTACAGGGATACTACTATTTATCCAAATAGCACTACCACTTACCCTGGCCTCAAAAGCAACAAGCTCTGACTCTCCCTAGGATTTCTATGTACATGGTAGAGCTGATATGTGCTCTAGTCCCTTTTGACCCCCAAGCCTGAACACAGAATTCAATGTAACTTGAATCAGGCATCATTGGTTCTATGCAACCTGACCTCTGACCTTTTATCATTGATGACCTTGTTGAGTGCCTTCAGCAGTTTGGCCGTGGTAACGGTGAATATGTCCAGGGTCTCGCCCACACCACGGTGCATCATGCGATTCACGTTGTCACTTTGGTCACCAAACAAAGGCAGCATCACCAAGGGAACACCATTGCATATGGCCTCATAGATGCCATGTATTCCCCCATGCGTGATGAAGGCCCTGACTTTGGGATGTCCTGCAGGCAGATGAGATCAGGAAGTGAACCTCACTCTGAGGTTGATGGAAAGAAAGATTTCCAGTTTATTTCAAGCAATTGCCAAAAATATATAATCACAGCAGTTGTAACAGGGAGAACCAACCTAAAAGGTCATTTTGAGGGAGCCAATTCAAGAGCTTGACATTTTCTGGAAGGTTATCGGGCAGAGGGCCAGTGTACCTCCAAACGACCTGCAAAAAAAAAAAAACACACAAAAAATAAACTGACATCTTTATAACTGAACCCTGACACCTGAATTATAAACAATGACAATGGACAGACCTTGCCTTTCACAACAACAAAAGCTATAATTACCCTGTGTGACAAAAGATAGGCTCTGAGTTAGGGCTGGGCGATAAAATGATGTCGATAATTTTCACGATAAAATTTGCCACGATAACGATGATAAATATGAGGTTTATTTTTGATAAAACTATCATTTGCGTCCGTTTCTTCTACTTACCCAAATACAACACGAACAGCCAATCAGAACTAGACTTGCATGTTGCTGATGCACTCACCCACTCAAAACAATGCTACTCAGGCTGACCATGTGACGTGTGTTTAGCTGACATAGGAATGAGTCACCGGCGAAATCAACTGAAAATGGTAGTTAGTAGGCGTTGGTTGACGTTAACTTGTTCAACGTTATACAGAAAAAATATATATTGGATCAACGTTAGATGTTCAATAACAAATAAAGCATCAACATCAGGCGCACCTACCTCGCAAACCGTCAGTATGGCTGAAAGTTATATTTCACCTAGCTTGTGCTCTTATTGGTAACAGAACCATGACGGTAATAAAGTTAACTTCGCTAACGCTAGCTATCATAGCTGCCTACACCTGCTGCATACAGACCTTCTGAAGCCAGAAAAAATCTCAGTAACTTTTCTTACTGTTCATGTATGCTTAAAACCAATGTTTTGGGTTAGACTATTATCATACAGTTTTTATCCGAAAATTTCATATTGCGTCGAAGTGGGTGTCATCTGAGTAGTGGTGTGTCATTCACGAACGAGTCGGCTCTTTGAGCCGGCTCCTTTAGGTGAACGTTGGGAGCCGACTCGCATATCTGTTTTGTAAATGAACACAAGACAAGTATAGTGCTGTTATGGTCATAATTTTAGTTGTGTGCTTGTGGTCTTGGTGGAACTTTCATTCGGTTTTTTTCTTCAAGTTCCATCTGTAATCAAAGAGAATAATTTTTCAGGCCAAAAATAAATAAAACCACTATAAGAAAATATTTTTTGTTTTTTTTGTTATGACGCAATATTATGTTCTATTATATGAGTTTCTATTTTGTTCTGAAATGTTCAACTACGCACTGTGTTTATTGTGCAATTTATTTCAAGACATAAAAAAGCCCTACTTTCAATGCACATGTGTAATAGCGTCTTACTGTTTTTACATTTATTTAAATAGTTTGTATTACAAACAAAATGCAAAATAATGTTATTTTGGTAATTAGAAGGTAGAGTAAGATTCCTTTGAACAGTTTAAGTGATAGATGTGCACAAACACCAATCATAGGTCAAAATATCTCAAATTTTGGCTGATTTAGAAAAACCGGAAATGCTACTGAATGAAGAGTCGTTTGGGAGCCGAAAGAGCCAGCTCTTATTGGTGAGCTGAGCCAAATGAACTGACTCACTGAAAAGAGCCGGAATGCCCATCACTACATCTGAGTTTCTGTGTCGGCTTACCATGCGCTGCATTTGTTGTCCCGAAATCCTTAGCATAACATGTGGAGTGGAGTCTCGGCTAGTAAAGCAGAGAGTTCAGTGACAGAGAGCAGGAAGGGGGCAGTACACCAAGACACACCCTTTCACTCATTGACTGTATGAATATTCATAATATGACCTTGTGGCATCATCATCATATAACCACACCTACCCATTGCTCCAAGTTCAAAGTGAAGCTGTATCACTTTAAATAACAAAGAAATGTGGACGGGCAGTTGTGAATGCGATGAAGCTTAAGATTTAATCAAACCTTCACAACATTGTATAAGTTGACTTACTCACGAGCAGGCGTCTGCTGGTTCCTAATGCTTATTTAATTGTAAGTTAAATAATCAGAAGGAGAAATTAAGGCAGATAAATCTGTGCTTATGGCCTATTTATAAGAGAATTTGTGCATCTTTTTTCATTTTTTGCCTTGCTGGGGCATTTTATTACTGGATGTAAAGACATTTTGGTTCTGTTGAATGCTTATGTCAATCCGTTGTTTCTAAAAAAATAATAAAAAAATACTAATTTTCGATTTTAAACCATAATGAACCTTCTGCTTTCTTCAGGGTTCAGTCATAAGCGTAATACTCTTCAAAGTAAATGGAGCATTAAGTGTATATCGTGATATATTATTCCTAACATATTCAGCTCTGCAGCATAAGGAACTGAATACAGAAAGCCCTTTAAGAAGTTGCTTTTGCAGCGGGGTCTCTTTGTATTTTTTCTCTGGATTCTGAAAAGGATTTTACAGGTACTGCAAAACAAAGAAAAATCACCTTGTGAATACAAATCTAATACAAACCATATGTGTGCTGAAGGTTTATTTGCTTTGGAAGTAGCAGCCTTCTTTTTGCATTGTGTACTTATGACTTGTACTACAAGGCCTTATTCATTCATTGTAAGAGTTGTATTTTATTTACTTTACTTTACTAGAAGCCAAATTTGTGAAATAAAAGTAGTTTAAACTGATGGAGAGGAAGAGGTTTACACCGCTGTTATGGTAGAAAACAGGAGCAATGAGACAGACAGACATTCTCCTTACCCTTTGAGGAATCTGTCTGAAGGCCTCAAAAAACTGGGTTGCCTTCTCTTTTGGCATATCGGACACTAGTGAGCCCAGCGTGAACACCACAAAGCCATGCTCACCAGACTCTTCCACAAACTTCACCAGCTCCTGTAGAGGGAAAGACAGTAGGAACACTTTTGACTACAGACTTATCATCAATCAATCAGTAAAATGTAATTTTATAGTGCAGTTTTCCAATATGTGTGTGTTCGTGCATGCGTGCGTGCGTGCGTGCGTGTGTGTGTGATTCAAACACACACATGCCAACCCTCTGTTCTGTCCAATTAGTTCAGCTAAGAGGGTAAAACATATCTTTCAACAAATATTATTTTATTATACAGCACAACAGAAACCTATCAAACCTGTGACATCAACTGTTTCAGTTGCAGTTTACAAGGAATGTAGTTTTGATTTTAGGTTGGACTGGCCACAGCTGTTCAATTGTAAAACATCTTTTGGAAGTGTCACCACACTCACAGACAAAACATATGTACCAGCACAAGCTTTTCTTTAGTTAAAGAAAGGTTAAATGGTGTAAATTTTGAAACAACAAAATATTCATAAAGGACCTCCCCACACTATGGTATTTAGTTCTGCAAACAGTGTCACTTGGTTTCTTTCTGAGATTGTGTTGTCCCAGGTCCAACAGACAAAGTCTAATTTTGAAAGCTCATGTTACAGACATTCAGAGTGTGTACTGCAGTAACCCAGGAGAGGAGACGGATGGTGTGAGCCACAGAATTGCATGCCAAGTGCTCTTGTATTGTACTTTTGCAATTCTTTTGTCTCTGTTTTACAATGACCACAGAACTAAGTAGAATTAAACAACAGCAAAATGACACTCCCTATGTGTACGCATGTAGTTTGTGGGCTCCCTGCTGCAGTCAAGCAGTACTTGTAGAAACCCTTCTGTAAGTAACGGCTTTCGGTTGCTGGAAACATTTACACTTTTTTTGTCTCTTAAGTATAACAACAACAATCTACGTAGATATGCATGGCATGTATTTTCTTGCATAACTTGGCCTGATGTTATGGTCTCACATAGTACTTGGCTGACTGCAGTTACAATAATACAGATTTGATCACTGAATGGAAAATGTGTACAGTATATACTGTTCTCAATCTACGTGCATATTGCAAGTCTAGAAAACAAACTGTGCATAACAACCCTCCCCCAATAAGCCATTTCCCTTCCCAAGAGATGAAGGGAACTTTGGAATGTTACAGAGAGAGTGTAATCAGAGTGGAGCTTCAGGCAAACCCAATGGTGGACACGAGGTGGTCAGATTCCCTCACCCGCTGTGCGTTTGGGAAAACCGTGTGCCTGTCAGGGCACAACCCTCATGCAACCTGACACTGTTTACCCCACTAAACAATACACAGCCACCTGGAATTATCAGGAACATGATAACAATAACTAGTCCAATAACTTGCTAATGCAATCATGGACTGCTGTAAGACATTTAGCTTCAATCTCGGATGAATCTGTCAGCTAAAAGACAGGAGAAAGCCTTGAGAAATGTGTCTAAAGCACTTGTAAATACGGGAAGGGGGCATCTTAACTATTCAAAAGTGAGGAATTCACATGGTATAGTGCACATTGAAGTAAATCTTGAATATATATTTGAGGTGTGCAAGCTTAAATCTAAGATTTTCCAGCATGCTACAGATAATACTACGGCAGCTGAACACAAACCAGGCATCAAAATGGTGAGCTTTACTCTTCGCAGAACACTCACCGCTGGCAGGGATTTCCTCTTGCCACAGTTGATGCCCCCAATGTGAATCATGTTGGGCATGAAGGGTCTGGGGTACTCAAAGGTGAAGTCATACCTCAGGAGCCAGATAGCTCCTTGACCAATGAGCTCCTTGTATGTAATATCCTGTCCCAGGTACCTGCTGGCCAGCTCATCAAAACCAGCAAAGAGTTTCCAGCACAGGAACTCTTCTACAACGGCCATAAATACATTTTTCACTCGCTGGAGGAAGTCCATGTGATCTGTGTTGCCTGTGAAGAATTGCGGGACAAAGGAGGGGGGCAAGGGGCACTGGGTGGCCTTCACATCCAGCCCACAGGGAATGCCCCGCAGGAAGTAGACTACAGGCAGCGATACTGTGTGGGCGATGATGGAGCCGCAGGGCAGGAATGGGTCGGTCAGCATGAGCTCGAATGCCTCATCCCGCAGCTGTTGCATGAGCGGCCGGTCGTACAGCAGCGCCTCACAACCCTTCATCTGGAAGTTGGTGAAGTTGAGGAGCCGCTCCACGTTGACCAGGACATCGCCCACCGTCGGGGCCTTCACGAACACGCTGTGCTTCAGTGTGTTCAGGGAGCCGGCCAGCTCCTCCTGGCTGTAGGGCACATGGAAGGTCTGCGCTCGGTAGTAATCGGAGTCTTTGATGAGCAAGCTGGTCTCAGGGACCAGGACGACGACCTCATGTCCCCGCAGGGAGAGCTCTCTGACCAGGAGCTTCATGCTGAGCCAGGGGCTGCCCTCCACAGGCATGACCAGGATTTTACCCCCCTGCGCGGGCCCCAGGGTGCCGAGGCACAAGCAGACCAGCAGCCCTGGAGTAGAAAGCCAACCCTCCTGTTTCATATCTCTCAGTGCAATAAGCAGCACATTCAGGAGTGAAGAGGCAGGGAGCTTAAAGGGGCTGGACTCTCACACTGGAGCATGTGTGTGTGTGTGTGTGTGTGTGTGTGTGTGTGTGTGTGTGTGTGTGTGTGTGTGTGTGTGTGTGTGTGTGTGTGCGTGTGCGTGCGCGTGTGTGGCTTCTGTGCAGAAGCCTAGCACTGTGTGCTTATAAGGATAAGCTATTATTTAACCCAAAACACACTTTACAGTTGATAGCAGATTCAGTCAATTCCGCTGTTGAGGCCATGAATCCTAACCACTGTCAACACTTAGTTACACTTGAGCATGCCGGAGCTGACCTGACAGCAGAAAGTTTCAGCAAGATTTTCAGACAAATAAAATGATCAGGGATTTTACACCAGTGTAAACACATGAAGTATAAACTTATTTAATCCTGTAATTAACAGGAGCCATAGCATTCTTCTTAGCCAATCAACATGTGTAGCAATTCTCACCTTCTTGAAGAATGCAAACATTCTCTCAAGAGAAACAAACTTTGTCAAAATACATAAATATACCCCCAGAAAGCAGATTCATAAACTTAACTCTATGAATAATTATTAAATTTTTAAATATAAAAAATCTTAAGACATCCTTTTATTTAAGGATACCCTGCTTTTTACTGAATTAAAAAAAATAAGCCTCAAATGAAATGTTATGTAACAGCAGAAGGTTATCTGAGGGCATTTTGCACTTTGGATCATGTTTACGTCAAAGTCCTCCAACTTTCTGCGGGGCTTTGAGGGCTGTGACCATATTCATTTATAGTATCTAATAAAGTTTGCCAACTCATGCAAGCCATTATAACTGCAGAGGTGGAATTACCTCATGTTTCGTGTAGCATTTGACCACTTTTTACTCTGAGCTCCTCCCTCTACAAGCCCATTGCGTGAGAAGGCTGCATTCTTAGAACAGAAACACCCAAACTTCCACACATTAAAGAGATAGCATCACACGACAGATCAGACATTTCAATTCACAGCTCGGGCTTTCATGACATGGAGAAGTGCATCAACTCTAAAAAGAGGTTTTAAGTTTAACACTGAGATTTTCTCTGTTCATAAAATGCCCGAATAATTACCTGAATAATCAAAACCAATTATGTAGCCTATAATGTTTAACAAGTGATTATGACAAATAGATAACCAACGTGAGATTTACTAAGGATGGCAATAATCTGAATAATTAACTGGCAAAAAATCCCAACGTTTTCTCTTAGTTGCATGTCAGCATTGTGTTTTCTTCCCATCACATTAAAGAATGTAATTAATTTAAGACGGCACTCGATTTAGTCAAAACAATTTAACATTAGAAAGCATATTGAAGAGGAAGCCTCTTTAAACGCTGGAACCAGCGTTGAGCGCAATGCATGTGCATTTAAGCTATAAAAACAAATTTACCCAAATGTGCTGTTCATTGATCACTTAGTTAAACTGCAGAATCTTCGCATGACAACACATTTTGTGTCATCACAAATGTGAATATAGGAAAATGCCACACAAATTGATTTACCTATTGATTTTGGTTATTCAGTAAATCAATTGTTTGATTGTTAGACTATCTGGCAAATTAGCTATACAGAAAAAGATTGAGAGTAGCCCAATAATCCGTTTAAAAGCAAGATTACAGAGAGTCTGGCTCTACATCCCACAGTACGCTACTGCTGCTGCATAAAGCAATTAGCTAAATTAAATACAAAACTACTACTGGATTAACCTGAATTTATTAGCCTATGTGTTTTTTCCAATCTGTATGCACTTTTAATTTATAATACCGCAATAAATATTAAAGTGATTATCACTGAACAGGAAGTTCAATTTGAATTGTGGGAAATATGAGCGCTATGGGTTGGGCCCGCCCCGAACAAACTTTGTGCCCCCCCCGCCCGTCCCTCCCCCTAGCTACAGACAAACAAAAATTACTCTATTAATTATTATTATTATAAGCTTACTAGTAGCAGTAGTAAGCATACTTCACATAAGTAAATAGTATTTATTTATATTTATTTATTTAGTATTTATCCAATTTAAAAAAACCTGTTTTAAAATAGTGTTGGCCTAAAATATGATTGGACACTGACAGAGGTCAAGTGTAGGCTGGTGGTGTGGTTGTGTGGCCGCCTACGACGTTGATCATGTGTGCGACAGACAGTGAGGCACAAAACCTCACTTTGCTTAGCTAGCGAAAGCTGAAAAGTAAAACAGATATCAAAACATTAGTGGCAGAAATCACGGAGTGTTTTAAAAAACGCTATTTATTAAATTAATAAATCTCATAGGCCTACACAGTAGCCGAGTGCATGTGAAATGAATGAAATAACAACTGTAGAAACGCCCATGGTAGCCTACTTTCCTTCCCTCAGTGACTACTGGAAGGCAGCTACTGCCTCCAAGGCTGCAAACAGTAGCTAGGTATTTTGCTTGTAGTTCGCTAATTCTTAGAAGGATTGCCCTTGTGCACACAGAGGGTCTTTGTTTTGTTCAGTTAAATAGCAGTACTTGTGTGCAGATTTTCAGAATAACATGTATTTTCCCATATAACTGTAATGCATTTGGAGGTGGTCAGTAGTCACTTAGGGAACCTTGGGCTGTAGCAACAGTAACTGTGCTTGAAAAAGTGCTTGAGTTTCAAAAAAGTCTAATTAAGTTTCCGGCTGGTATGTAGCCTACAAATGGCTTAATTCGGTCAATCACAGAAAGAATGCTTTAACCTATCGGAACTTGCATGCTCAAATTGCATTAGACTACACTATTAAAATTATAAAACAGGATTCCCGTGTGGTTTTGTGGTAGGTTACATTGCGATGCTTGAGGTACCGCATTCCAGAATCTGTGTAGCTACATTGTCGCACTTTGTTCGCCCAGAATTTGGCAATATGGTTAAAATGCGGAAGCCTAATCTACACAAATAACACTGTTACATGTTACAAACTTCACTTGGCTTCCTAACAGATTGGACTCACACCTAAAATGAAGACAGAGGGTATATTCTGATCTCAAAAGGGATTCCCCCAAGTGAAGTTTGCAAGTGAAGTTTATGAAGTTTATGAAGGGTGGAGCAAAAACAGGATTGGGGCGCACCCAGGCCTCCACCTGAAGAGGAAGTTCTCAGGTAGAAAGTCATAGCTTTTGCTCTGGCTGGAGCAGACGTGCAGGGCGATGCTGATGGCTAGCATGCTGCTTGTGCCTGGTTGACTCATCGCAAGGCCTCCCAGATTGTGTAAGCTCACCGGTCTTGTTCACTCTGTACACCAATCAATGCACAAGCAACACAGAAAACCAATACATCATCAAGTTTTCTGACGACACTGCCATTTTAGGGCTTATGTTAAAAAAATTCTGATTCCCAGGTGTACAAGTCCACCATTCAGAATTGTGTCCAGTGGTGTGACGAACACCATCTCATCCTCAACACAAAAAAAAACGGAGGAGATGGTGTTCGACCCCAAATATCTAGGTGACCACTCGCCTGTGGTCATCCATGACTCAGCAATAGTGCAAGTGGCCTCCTACAGGTACCTGGGCATCCACATAGACAATAAACTAAGGTGGAATGTCCAGGTGGATAACATCTGCTCCAGGGTGCAACAGAGGCTGCACTTTCTGAGAAGGCTCAGAACCTTTGGTGTAAACCAGGGGGTGCAGCTTCTGTTCTATCATGCCGTAGTGGAGAGCCTCATGTGCTATGGCATCTCAGCATGGTTAGGTAACCTGTCTGAACACCTTAAAGCACAGACAACCCGCCTCACACAGAGCGCAATGAAGATCATGGGTGTTCGGCAACACCCCACCCTTCAGGCTATCTTCAATAAATCAATAATCAGGCAGGCCCAAGAAATCATCTCAGACCCAACCCATGTCCTCCATCCTGAATACCAGCTTCTCCCCTCTGGCAGGCAATATAGGGTCCCTTACAGCAGGCTCAACCGCTTTAAATACTCATTTGTCCCCCTGTCCATTAAGACACTAAACTCCACCTAGGCTATTTGTGTTAGTGGCTTCTTGTTTTGTTGTTCACTGTTATATGTTGTTACTACATGTATGCTGTATTTTTAGGATGAGTACAGTGTCGTGAAAAAGTTTTTGCCCCCTTCCTGATTTCCTCTATTGTTGCATATTTCCTGCACTGGATGTTTTCAGATCTTTAGACAAAATATAACATTGCTTTTAGGGAACCTGAATGAACAAATGACACATTTGTTTTTTACTTATTTCATTTATTTAATGAACAAAAAATCCCAACACCCATTTCTGTTGTGTGAAAAAGTAATTGCCCCCTTACAATAACTGCAGCCAATGTAGAATAAAGCATCACTCTGCTGCCAGAAATACAGTTGATATGGATGAATAACTTGAAGGGTTTCTTCTCCTGACTTATTTTTCCAGAGTTCAATAGGAAAATTTGTCAGGAGAAACAACCCTTAAAGTGATCCATCCATATCTACTGCATATCTAGCAGCAGAGTGATGTTTTGAGGCTCATTTGATACCTCAGACCCTTGATGACTTACAGCCATTTTACCAACCATGTATTCCATACTGTTCCAGCATAATCTATAGCTAAATCTAGTCCCACCCCCCAATTCCCATAGAGATCCATTCAAATGCAGAGAGGTTATAGTATCGCTTGTAGGAGTACCAGAAAATAAGATATCAAGAGTCTTTTGATATTGTTGGGTCTCAGACATCAGGAAGTCATGGCATGCAAAGGATATGCGACCAAATATTAAAAACTATTACTTTATTCTACATTGGCTGCAGTTATTGTAAGGGGGCAATTACTTTTTCACACAACAAAAATGGGTGTTGGTATTTTTTGTTAATTAAATAAATGAAATAAGTAAAAAACAAAGGTGTCATTTGTTCACTCAGGTTCCCTAAAATAAATATTATATTTTGTCTAAAGATCTGAAAACATCCAGTGCAAGCAATATGCAACAATAGAGGAAATCAAAAACCTTTTCACGATGCAATTGACTGTAATGACTTTTTTATTTTATTTTATTTTTTAAATTGTTATTATTATTTGTTTTTTGTATGTATGTAGGTTTTTTATGCAGCAGACACTGGAATGTTCAGGACAAATTTCCTTCGGGACAATCTGTCTTATCTTATCATTTGAAATATATTTGCATCCATATCATTACAGAATTAGGAACTTTTGCAAAAGATTTGGGGAATGGATATAGGTGTACAAAAACAAACCCAAACCTATCCAAATCTATGAAAATATATTAAAACCAATGCTACATAGCCAAACCTATCCAAATCTACTGAAACATATCCACACCTATCCAAAGCTACCCAAACATAAACACAGTTTTATTGTAGATTTGATTTAAAAAGTTTTGTCTCCGTTTAGTTTCCAGTGCCACAAATGTTCACCACAATCCCGTTCTGGTCATGGTACCAATCTGTCAGACAAAAAATGTATGAGAACATGCACACAATTTACAGGGTCAAATAAATTACTACAGCCATCTACTATATAAGCATACGCCAACCCATGGATTACTATAAGGGACAACTAGCTGTCATGCCAATCCTTTATGTCACATGGGGCGGCTGTGGCTCAGGAGGTAGAGCGAGTCGTCCGCTGATTGCAGGGTTGGCGGTTCGATTCCCGGCTCCTCCTGTCCACATGTCGAAGTGTCTTTGGGCAAGGCATTTTAGCAAAGGGAGCAGGAGGAGGAATACTCAGTATAGTGGCCTCTCCCCCTCATGAATTCGGCAATCGAGCGCCTTCACGGGGCCTCTATTTTTACAAAACTCGATCATCGCAACGCATATAATCTCGTTGATGAATGGAAAACAGCATTTAACACCCACTCTAGGCACTACGTGTCAGTGACAGTGCCTTTAATAGCCACATTTGCATTTTGGAAAATCCTGCCTTTGCGCATCGTAGTTGCTCTTGCGTGACGGGGAATAGGCATGCAGTGAACATATTAATACATCGCTTTGATAAAATGATACCCATCACACAATTAAAATAAATAATCGCTGGACAGTGGTTGCACGCAATATTATTAAGTAAACAAATAAATTGTTGGATTTACTGAAATAAAAAAATAAAAAAATAAAATCTTTTTTTAACGATTTATCTAATAAAGTCATGTAGCCTACGGTGGTTGAACACAATAGCCTATATGCGACGTCTTCAACTTAATCATTTTGGAGAAGCTGTGCTTACATAAATCGCCTCTCTGTCAAAGCGAATATTATCCAGACACTGTCTATCAATTAATCCATCTAATATTGGTCTGGTATGATATACCAGACAATCAATCATAGCCTACTTTTAGGCTACATATTTTTCTTTTTATGACGGCTCTTTGATAATTGTAAGTAGGCTAGGCAAAGGAAAATAAGATCAATATTATTTTCAAAGAACATACACTCATTCTATTATCCATTTTTGCGAAAGATGCTGTATTTTTCATAATTATCTATTGGCGGCGCTAGACATAAACTACCTTTATTTCCGAAAAAAGTTGCCCAGAAAAAAATGATTAAGTTTAAACTCTGATGCTTAAAACAGCGGATAAGTAAAATGTCTGAATCACAAATAGCTTAAGCTACGCGGAATTTCGGGAGTGAGTCCCATTTGCGTGTGCTTATCTCAACTCTGAATCTGGCCCTTAGACAATGAACTAAGGTGGAATGTCCAGGTTGATAACATCTGCTCCAGGGTGCAACAGAGGCTGCACTTTCTGAGAAGGCTCAGAACCTTTGGTGTAAACCAGGGGGTGCAGCTTCTGTTCTATCATGCCGTAGTGGAGAGCCTCCTGCGCTATGGCATCTCAGCATGGTTTGGTAACCTGTCTGAACACCTTACAGCACAGATAACTCACCTCACACAGAGAGAGATGAAGATAGTGGGAGTCCGGCAACACTCCACCCTTCAGGCTATCTTCAATAAATCAATAATCAGGCAGGCCCAAGAAATCATCTCAGACCCAACTCATGTCCTCCATCCTGAATACCAGCTTCTCCCCTCTGGCAGACAATACAGGGTCCCTTACAGCAGGCTTTAACCCTATTTACTTTGACCCTCCAGAGGCAATTTCCACCTAGTTTCTACTAGTTTTATTTAAATGTCAATATTTCCAAAAATATTCCTTGCACATCCATGGTTTAAAGTTCGAATTGAAGAAGCTGTATCATTCAGAAATTTGCAACAGAATACATTTATTTCAGAATAGTCACATACAGTATATATATAATAACCATAACATACATCACCAAATGTATTTAAATACCTTTTTTTTAAATGTACAAAAGCTTGTTTGTATTTACACAAGAACAGGAACATATCTCAGCCCTAAGTACGATGGGTGGTCGCTGTGGAAATGTTTACTGTACAGGACGTTGGCGAAATGTAACAAGATAAACTCTTTAGGGTTAATCAGAAAACAGATGAATATACTGGTAAGTACTTGGTTTCCTAAACATATTTATACGAGAGATTTTGGAGAAAAAAATGAGGTGTCTTCTAAACCGAATGTGCATCAGGTACTGTATATAGTGCAGTAAGCAAGGGAAAACGGTGAATGCTCATTTGTACAACGTTTAAAAAAAAATTTGTTTTGTTTTTATACGTGAACATGATTTTCTTAGTGTGTATAAACGGTGCATTTGATGCATTTTATAGTTTGTGGGCTGTGGCGAGAGGAGGGTCGTAAGCGCTTTGGGCTATTGATTACACCCTCCTATTTTATGGCACTGCAGTGTAACTGGAGAAGCGGAGGTTTTCGCAAGCAGCTACCCTTTTAAAAAATATTGTGTCAAAATGTACGGGGTTTTCTTAAAGCTATAGTTTATAACTTCAGACGAACATGAATACTGTAATTGAGATGGATACCTCTCAACCACTAGGGGAAAAGTTTATAGGGCTACATTCTAATTTGTCCCCCTGTTCATTAAGACACTAAACTCCACCTAGGCTATCTGTATTAGTGGCTTCTTGTTTTGTTGTTCACTGTAATATGTTGTTACTACATGTATGTTGTATTTTTAGGATGGGCATGTGCAATTATTTGTGTAATAATTTTTTTTTTTTTTTTTGTATGTATATATGTTTTCTATGCAGCAGACACTGAAATGTCCAGGGCAAATGTCCTTCGGGAGAATAAAGTCTATCTTATATTATTTTATCTTAGATCCACTGCCAGGTCCAACTGCAACACAGAACAAAGGTCTGAGCGCATGGCGTGGCACACCCATCTTCCTCCAACTCCGAGAACAGGGGGGGGGGGGAGGTCTGCAAACCACACTGACATGCAAAGAAAGAGAGACCAGTGGATGAGTTCTGGACGTACAAATTGGTAGACGCATGGCACCTCCACAATCAGGCTCAGCCTGCTAAGCCTCTCACCAGAGTCTTAATGCCCCAGGTAATATGGGTGACAATCAGGGAGCTAGGGACAATGGGTCCTCTGAGTCTTTCTCCGTCTCAGATGGGACGAATAGTCGAGACAGGGCGTCAAACTTCTGATATTTAGCCCTGGAGGGTAAGAGATGGTAAAATGGAACCGATTAAAGAATAGGGCCCAACGAGCCTGACAGGAGTTCAGTCACTTGGCACTGTAGATGTAGACTAGGTTTTTATAGTCGGTCCAGATCACAAAATGATCATTCCCACATTGGAGGCATCAACCTCCACAATGAATGGCGATTTAGTGTCACGAAATGTCAGTACTGGTGTGGGTGTAATTCTCTGTTTAAAACCCTGAAAAGCCCTCTGTGCCTCTGTGTTTTCCATGCATCTTCTTCCCTAATTCACACCAAATGTTAGGCACTACGCAAATCCAGGTTAGTAAAAAAGGAGGCACCTGTAATGTGTTGAAAGCCGAGGAAATGAGAGGTAGGGGATAACGATTTTTAACAGTAATGTTATTGAAGCCCCGGTAATCAATACTTGGCCGCAAGGTACCATCATCAACAAAACAGAAGCTCACTCCAGCCAGTGAGGTAGAAGGGCTCTTTTGGAATCTCAGGTATGATCTGAAAGGCAGGGGGTGTAAGGGGTGGAGATCTGTGGGGAATGGGATTGAGAGACAAACAGTTATTATCTTATAATTATTCTTGTCTTTTCCTCAAGCCAGCATGGTTCCTGAAGACCAGTCTATATGGGGGTCGTGTTCGGGATAGCCAGGGATGCCCAAGAACTAGGAGGAGCTCAGCAGAGTCGACTAAATGGAGTTGTATAGTCTTGACATGGGAGTCACTGATACTGAGCTTAATGGGATAAGTTCATTGTCTAATTTTGGTCTGCCAAGAGTGGTAATCAGCAGGGGCTCAGGCAGGTTAACGATGAGTACCTTTTATTTCTGGGCTAGAGAGCAAGAAAGTTACCAGAGGCACCGGAATTAACAAAGGCAAATAGTGTTGATGAGGTCCAAAGTAGACTGGCAGGAAGAAGGGTATTGGAAGTGGTGGGTTGGAGAGACTAGAACTGACTCGTCAGGAGTTTCCCGGTTTCCGGGCAAAACAAGCCCAGTTGTTTTTGGTCAAACACAAACTTCCTTTATATGCCGAGTAAACCAACCGCAATTTTTAAATACTTGGTAGCTACAAATTAGGTGACATTTGTGAAAGAAATGAATTTAGGACAGCCTTACCTAACAAAACTACAAATATGACTTGACCACCAATAAGTAAGCTTTTACTTGCAGCAGCATATATTATGTTAGTGCTGCCACAAAAACTAATTTTGTAAAGTTAAATTAAAGAATATAACGTTAGCTGAATAGGTGGGTCTGTCTTTGTGGGTCTCTTGTGCTTTAACGCATTACATCTCGCTCAAAATAGAAATGTGTCCAGAAAACACCGAAATAATTTATTCAGACATTATGACTCATGGATGGCTCCTTCGGTCGGTATGGCACCACACTGTGGTGCAAGGATGAGCCTCACGCCCTCGGATCAAATCCGGACCATTCCGGTGCCGACTGTGGCCGGTAGCTCCACAGGTCGATGAATTATTGTTGCCTGAGCCGCCCAGGGTACAAAGGTCTGCATTTCATCGATCTTGTGGGACCCCTGCTGGCTGATTAGGGTGCTCGTAAGACTGCATGTCAAAGCCGCATATGAAAGGTCCCTCCTCCTACACCGCTTTGTGCAAGCTTAGCTGCAATCTGCTACATGAAAAGAAGCAGTTGTAGGACAGCAGTCACGGCATCCATATTGAAAGAGAACCGTAGGTGTCCCAGCTCTCCCAGCAGGGTGGTTTCCACATGGAACATGGCTGCGGTTGCAGACAGTTGGATATTCCAGATTGGGGAGGTGAATTGGAAAAATACAGCCCTGGGTTGGGCAGCAAATTTATTTAAAACAAATAAATACATAATATATTATTCTAGCTAAGTTAAAATGTCCTAGCCTGTTGGACGAAGATATGGCTATCTACTTAATCACAATCGTAAACAATAGTCGAGGGAAAAAGAAAACTTGTCTACGGTTTGTAATTCTGTTTTTGTTTTGGCAGGTAGGCTAATACAAGAATGAACATGTTGTACATAGATTTTTTCATAACTAGCTAACGTTAACACATTAGACATATTACATTAGCTATGTCAATAATAACCACAGCTGTAGAAACTTTAACAGTTAACTATAACTTATATAAAATACGGTGAATTTAGTACTAAATTAAATTTCACTGAGTAGTTATTCCGAAAACCCTGCTAAACTGGTCAGAGCTGGATTTCATGCTCCATCTATGGAACGTTGCCTCGCCTGTGAGGCTCACCGCACCTTCTATTTCACACCTCAGTAACTTAGTGTATTTTAGGAAGTGATTCATATTTGAGAAAGAATTTCTCAAAATACCTGTATGTTCAAAAAATATTTGCTGTATTATGGTGCATTTGGTTTGTAATTAAATCTTGTTCCACTTGTGATAAGCTTGCCTAGCCTGTATGAGGCCACCAAAAGTCTAAATACTCAGGTGTATCAAATAAATTACACAGACAATGAGATAGAATATATTTTTATTAACACTTTATTTTCAAAAATATAGTCAAAATGATTGGCAGCAGTAAAGATTGTTTAATATAAAAGCAAAATTATGGACCAATAATTCTCGACCTGAAAGTACATAAAAAGTAAATCACAATAGTATCTCCACTAGCTCCAAACTTCAAATTCTGTCAGGATTGTTATAAAAAACCAGATCAAGAACTAATGTTCCTGTTGTAGGCCGAGGAACAAACTGCACCAAAAACAGTCCTTTACAATAGCTAAAAATGAATCTTCAGATTGTACTCACCATGCAAATAGCAAAATGTAATTTAGACCACCCACCCCTGGCCCAAATGGTTGGCACTGATCCAGTGTTATGATCAACCACCATATGCATTAACAGAATGGTACCACTTGACTTTGATTCATTAAACAAAAGCAGCGCAAAATAAGATGGCACTGAATTAATGACATGGCATTGGTAATGTATCAGAAGCAATTTCATTAATAATTACATAACAATGCTTGGCTATACAGAAGATCACCTGCAAGAAATAAATTAATTACATTTCCGAATTTTCATAAACATAAACCACTAAAAATAGCATTGTCTTCAGTTTATTCTGTAGTGTGCATTCACTCCTCCTTCTTCTTAAGAGTCTTCTTTGCGCAGCATTTGCGAAAACAAAATGTGCAACATTTAACTGTCACCATGACGACAGTCACTATTATGAGAAGGAGCAGGCTAATCACATCCAGGCTGTGGTACTGGACCCAGTTCAGCTCATGGGCAGCTGTCCTGAGGTGGTCTGCCCCTTTATGCCTCATGACAAACTCTGTCCAGAAGACTGCCAGGTCAAGAGGCTCAATGGGGCGATCCTTATGCACTGCTGAGAGCTTCATCATCTTCTCTTTATAACTGTAGGACCACAATACAGATAGTTCTTAGTGTCATTTACCACACTACCTTGCCAAAGACATTATTTCATTTTATTTCCCATTTTCTCCATAATTTGTAGGCCCGTGTCATTGCTGAAATTTCCTGCATACATTTAGAAAAATGAAATTTCTGTAACTCACATATTTTTTTGGTTTGGCACTAAATGGATCTGCTCTATGTGCGTGCACTACCTATCAAACAGGGATCATGACACATTTCCCCTACTAAACAGGAGATAGAATAGAATAGAATAACTTTTATTTTCTGTTAAGGAACTTCAGGTGTAGCCCCAGCAACAACAAAAAAGACAGACAGTGGGGCAGACCCACAACATACAAACACGCTTATCAAATAAAAACATTGAATAGAATCATTGCATTGATCAACCTAATTAAGTGAATTAAAGTAAATTAAAGTAATACAGCCATGATTAAAAATAGCCCCCGCTGTCCCGAGATGTCCAGTGGCATATATAACATTATATATATACAGTATATGACATTGCACTACCTATCAAACAGGGAGCATGACATCTCCCCTACTAAACAGGAGATATACCAACACCTCCAACACAGAAAATCATCCAAGCCCCAATCCCCAAAACAGTAGATATTTCAAGTACTCAACAATAAACTATGTGTACAGCAGAGCACCTGCTGCATCCTGAAAGACCAAGAAGACCATATCGTTATCTCTCCAACATGGAGACGGAACACTTCTGTGATCCTGGATCAGACATTGGCCATTCTAACATTATGTGATAGTAAATTACATGTACAACAGAGCACCTGCTGCAGTGTAGCAGTCAGGACCATGCAGAGTCATAGGACTTTAACCCTTTGACGCATACGGTCACACAGGTGTTACAACGCTCGACTGGTCCCTGAAGTATGCGATCATACCGTTGTAATAAAATAACAAACTTATAACGTCTGGTTACGAATGATGCAACAATAAGCCTTTGGGTTAAACCTTGTTCTTTCCAGGACTAAATGCGCTTATGTTCCAAAAAAACATTTCACCAAATAAACTCTTTACAACTCCGGTTTTTGTGTTCTGACAGACTTAAACCATCACTCTGGATAACTTGAAGGGTTTCTTCTCCTGATGTATTTTTCCATAGAGTTCAATAGGAAAATTTGTCAGGAGAAGAAACCCTTCAAGTTATCCATCTATATCTAATGCATATCTGGCAGCAGAGTGATGGTTTAAGGCTTGTTTGATACCTCAGACCCTTGATGACTTAAAGCCATTTAGCCAACCATGTGTTCCATACTGTTCCAGCATAATTTACAGCTAAATCTAGTCCCACCCCCCAATTCCCATAGAAATCCATTCAAATGCAGAGAGGTTATAGTATCGCTTGTAGGAGTACCAGAAAATAAGATATCAAGAGTCTTTTGATATTGTTAGGTCATAGATATCAGGAAGTTATGGCATGCAAAGGATATGTGACCAAATATTACAATTATTACTTTATTCTACATTATGTTAAACTGTCCAATATTTTTTGATGCCCGAAAATGAGGGGGACTATGTACAAAAAATGCTATAATTTCTAAACGGTTCATCCGATATGGATGAAAATACCCTCAAATTAAAGCTGACAGTCTGCACTTCAACCTCATTGTCAATGTGCTAAAGTACAGAACCAAAATAACAAAAAATGTGTCACAATAAATTATGGTGCTCACTGTAGCACATTTCACAAACAATTGTCACAATACGCTTCACAGAAAACTCTGGCCTAAACCCACACAAGAGCAAGCAAAAGGCCACAGTGGCAAGAACAATCTCCCTGGTGGTAGATAGGAAGAAACCATGAAGAACCAGATTCAAGGGGGAAACCCATCCTCCTCTGGTCGACTCAGGGTCTAAGGTCTGAGTGTTTCATTAACACAGCGCAGCAATGATTCTTTGTTCAGCCCAAAACAATATGCACACATTTGATTGCGATATCAATTCTAGGTCTGATTTATATAACCACCACAATTTCTGCATTCAATCTGTGGCATCAGGATGGCATTTGCACGCAATGTATAAACATGATTGGAAAAGCAGTGAGCTTGCCATACAACAATATGACTTCAAATGTACTGCTCCCCTGCTGAATCAGTGCACACAGGTTAAACCTTGCATCATTAAACTAATCAAAATGCGCACTGGATCCAGCTATTGTTAAGCACAGCCGATTTAAACTTCTCCGAACAGTGAATCATGCTCGCATTCTGTGGGATCCTTGGGCAAAATCAATGCACACTTATATGCGTTCTTCGTTCCCAGAGATAATTGTGCTAAACCATAGACTGTAGAAAAATAGCATAAACGTAACGACCGCAGCTCTTCTCCTGAAGAAGAGGCATATTAGGCTTCTCGTTCCCATACACACTATAGGGGCCATAAATTAAAATGAAAGTATTAAAAAGAAAAAAATTTAAAACCACTCAGTGATATGACATTGCATGCATTATCATTGTTTCTCTTGCATTTTGCCTTTTTTGGCATGCCGTAGTGGCGTGTCATTGACAGAAAATGAAAATAATCAAAGAGGAGCTGAAAAGCAAAACACCCAATTCACACCCCAGTTCATTTTATTCAAGCAATGACCCACAGAAGGAGACGGGAAATCTTTAAATCACAGCACGCTAATGCTAAGATTTATCAAGAATGAAAGTAAGGCAACTGTGATTTAATAGCGCCCACCACTGCTACTTTGAAATGCTTTGGAGAGTTTTGAGAACTTCAGCTACTCATATTTTGTGGATTGGTATGAGTATTCTATTGACATAACATTATTCTATAAATTGCCATTGAAAAATGGAGAATGGCAACATATGCCATTTTACTGCATTTATAGCCTAATCAATGACAGCTGTCGTTCTTATTAGCTCAAACACTGAGCAATGCATCTTTAGACAACTAAGCAAGGTTTAAAAGTCTGGGTCACACCAATGGTCCGTGCATTTTAAATAACAATGCTACTTAAATACATCGTCCTTTTCATCGTCTGGTGGACCGTATATTAGCAAGGCTACTTATGGCAGCCAGAGTGCATGCGTTTAACGTTCCGGTCTAAACTATACCAGCTGCAAAGCAAAATAGTGTGGAATTGGCATCCCTTAGCTTTACAGCGATTACAGGATTCTGTTTCTGCAAGACAGCCTCTTGCCTTGACAAAGCAATACCACAAAACAGGAAAGGCATTATCCTATGCAACAGATACACCAAACACTCTAAGCAGCAATTTATTTTATTTTTTAAGAGCAGCATTGAACAAGCCGCATGAGCAGCAAACATTTTTAGAACAAGCAGCAGCTAAACAAACAAGACCAGCAGAGGCAAAAGCAGTCTGACTCTTGCTTTTAAAAGGGGCGCTCCATTAGTGATGTGTGCATCTGATTGGTTGAGTATGAGAACATGTGTTTGCTGAGGACAATCATTGGTCGCAAGAGTTTCCTGACAGAACTTACCTTGTGAACTTCATTCATGACGCTCATTTGTGGAATCACTGTGAAATTGAGCTATGCAGTTTTTCCACGGGAGGACCAGGCAATTGATAGGTTACACAAGCAATCAATGGACCAGATGAGCTATTATGAGGCTGGTAATATGCTCCCCTGCATTATTTACTGGTACAGGAACTTAATTCAAGTATCTGTTACTGTGAGTCTGTCTCTGTACTATTTTTTACTAGAAAAGTACTGTGTATGAAAAAAAAGTAACCACTAGCCACTGGCGATATTGCTAACAACTCACTGACCACAACATTTTCAAGCATGAAGTTTACTTGTCAGAGCTTGACTTACCCGATCTAGGACACTTCTATCTTCCCTAATAGCTGACGTTTTACAGGGACTCTACTGTCTACCTTAACCTCTCACCTTTTACAGGGATACCACTATCTAGCTTAACCTTTCACCTTTTACAGGGATACTACTATTTATCCAAATAGCACTACCACTTACCCTGGCCTCAAAAGCAACAAGCTCTGACTCTCCCTAGGATTTCTATGTACATGTTTGACCCCCAAGCCTGAACACAGAATTCAATGTAACTTGAATCAGGCATCATTGGTTCTATGCAACCTGACCTCTGACCTTTTATCATTGATGACCTTGTTGAGTGCCTTCAGCAGTTTGGCCGTGGTAACGGTGAATATGTCCAGGGTCTCGCTCACACCACGGTGCATCATGCGATTCACGTTGTCACTTTGGTCACCAAACAAAGGCAGCATCACCAAGGGAACACCATTGCATATGGCCTCATAGATGCCATGTGTTCCCCCATGCGTGATGAAGGCCCTGACTTTGGGATGTCCTGCAGGCAGATGAGATCAGGAAGTGAACCTCTCTGAGGTTGATGGAAAGAAAGATTTCCAGTTGATTTCAAGCAATTGCCAAAAATATATAATCACAGCAGTTGTATCAGGGAGAACCAACCTAAAAGGTCATTTTGAGGGAGCCAATTCAAGAGCTTGACATTTTCTGGAAGGTTATCGGGCAGAGGGCCAGTGTACCTCCAAACGACCTGCAAAAAAAAAACAAACACACAAAAAATAAACTGACATCTTTATAACTGAACCCTGACACCTGAATTATAAACAATGACAATGGACAGACCTTGCCTTTCACAACAACAAAAGCTATAATTACCCTGTGTGACAAAAGATAGGCTCTGAGTTAGGGCTGGGCGATAAAACGATGTCGATAATTTTCACGATAAAATTTGCCACGATAACGATGATAAACGTATGAGGTTTATTTTTGATAAAACTATAATTTGCGTCCGTTTCTTCTACTTACCCAAATACAACACGAACAGCCAATCAGAACTAGACTTGCATGTTGCTGATGCACTCACCCACTCAAAACAATGCTACTCAGGCTGACCATGTGACGTGTGTTTAGCTGACATAGGAATGAGTCACCGGCGAAATCAACTGAAAATGGTAGTTAGTAGGCGTTGGTTGACGTTAACTTGTTCAACGTTATACAGAAAAAATATATATTGGATCAACGTTAGATGTTCAATAACAAATAAAGCATCAACATCAGGCGCACCTACCTCGCAAACCGTCAGTATGGCTGAAAGTTATATTTCACCTAGCTTGTGCTCTTATTGGTAACAGAACCATGACGGTAATAAAGTTAACTTCGCTAACGCTAGCTATCATAGCTGCCTACACCTGCTGCAGACAGCCCTTCTGAAGCCAGAAAAAATCTCAGTAAGTTTTCTTACTGTTCATGTATGCTTAAAACCAATGTTTTGGGTTAGACAATTATCATAGTTTTTATCCGAAAATTTCATATTGCGTCGAAGTGGGTGTCATCTGAGTAGTGGTGTGTCATTCGCGAACGAGTCGGCTCTTTGAGCCGGCTCTTTTAGGTGAACGTTGGGAGCCGACTCGCATATCTGAAGAGCCGATTTGTTTTGTAAATGAACACAAGACAAGTATAGTGCTGTTATGGTCATAATTTTAGTTGTGTGCTTGTGGTCTTGGTGGAACTTTCATTCGTTTTTTTTCTTCAAGTTCCATCTGTAATCAAAGAGAATAATTTTTCAGGCCAAAAATAAATAAAACCACTATAAGAAAATAACATAATGTTTAACATAATAATTAAAAAAACTGTTTAATTGTTGGTCAGTTTAATTGTTCTGATGCTGCAGTTTTGCACATAAATTTTTTTATGCAATTGTTTTTTGTTTTGTTATGACGCAATATTATGTTCTATTATATGAGTGTCTATTTTGTTTTGAAATGTTCAACTACGCACTGTGTTTATTGTGCAATTTATTTAAAGACATAAAAAAGCCCTACTTTCAATGCATGTGTAATAGCGTCTTACTGTTTTTACATTTATTTAAATAGTTTTTATTACAAACAAAATGCAAAATAATGTTATTTTGGTAATTAGAAGGTAGAGTAAGATTCCTTTGAACAGTTTAAGTGATAGATGTGCACAAACACCAATCATAGGTCAAAATATCGCAAATTTTGGCTGATTTTGAAAAACCGGAAATGCTACTGAACGAAGAGTCGTTTGGGAGCCGAAAGAGCCAGCTCTTATTGGTGAGCTGAGCCAAATGAACTGACTCACTGAAAAGAGCCGGAATGCCCATCACTACATCTGAGTTTCTGTGTCGGCTTACCATGCGCTGCATTTGTTTTCCCGAAATCCTTAGCATAACATGTGGAGTGGAGTCTCGGCTAGTAAAGCAGAGAGTTCAGTGACAGAGAGCAGGAAGGGGGCAGTACACCAAGACACACCCTTTCACTCATTGACTGTATGAATATTCATAATATGACCTTGTGGCATCATCATCATATAACCACACCTACCCATTGCTCGAAGTTCAAAGTGAAGCTGTAAAAAAGGGCTTAGAAAAGCGATTGCAGTATCACTTTAAATAACAAAGAAATGTGGACGGGCAGTTGTGAATGCGATGAAGCTTAAGATTTAATCAAACCTTCACAACATTGTATAAGTTGACTTACTCACGAGCAGGCGTCTGCTGGTTCCTAATGCTTATTTAATTGTAAGTTAAATAGTCAGAAGGAGAAATTAAGGCAGATAAATCTGTGCTTATGGCCTATTTATAAGAGAATTTGTGCATCTTTTTTCATTTTTTGCCTTGCTGGGGCATTTTATTACTGGATGTAAAGACATTTTGGTTCTGTTGAATGCTTATGTCAATCCGTTGTTTCTAAAGAAAAAAAATAATACAAATTTTCGATTTTAAACCATAATGAACCTTCTGCTTTCTTCAGGGTTCAGTCATAAGTGTAATACTCTTCAAAGTAAATGGAGCATTAAGTGTATATCGTGATATATTATTCCTAACATATTCAGCTCTGCAGCATAAGGAACTGAATACAGAAAGCCCTTTAAGAAGTTGCTTTTGCAGCGGGGTCTCTTTGTATTTTTTCTCTGGATTCTGAAAAGGATTTTACAGATACTGCAAAACAAAGAAAAATCACCTTGTGAATACAAATCTAATACAAACCATATGTGTGCTGAAGGTTTATTTGCTTTGGAAGTAGCAGCCTTCTTTTTGCATTGTGTACTTATGACTTGTACTACAAGGCCTTATTCATTCATTGTAAGAGTTTTATTGTAAGTATTTTATTTACTTTACTTTACTAGAAGCCAAATTTGTGAAATAAAAGTAGTTTAAACTGATGGAGAGGAAGAGGTTTACACCGCTGTTATGGTAGAAAACAGGAGCAATGAGACAGACAGACATTTTCCTTACCCTTTGAGGAATCTGTCTGAAGGCCTCAAAAAACTGGGTTGCCTTCTCTTTTGGCATATCGGACAAAAGTGAGCCCAGCGTGAACACCACAAAGCCATGCTCACCAGACTCTTCCACAAACTTCACCAGCTCCTGCAGGGGGAAAGACAGTAGGAACACTTTTGACTACAGACTTATCATCAATCAATCAGTAAAATGTATTTGTTATAGTGCAGTTTTCCAATATGTGTGTGTTCGTGCGTGCGTGCGTGCGTGCGTGCGTGCGTGTGTGTGTGTGTGTGTGTGTGTGATTCAAACACACACATGCCAACCCTCTGTTCTGTCCAATTAGTTCAGCTAAGAGGGTAAAACATATCTTTCAACAAATATTATTTTATTATACAGCACAACAGAAACCTATCAAACCTGTGACATCAACTGTTTCAGTTGCAGTTTACAAGGAATGTAGTTTGGATTTTAGGTTGGACTGGCCACAGCTGTTCAATTGTAAAACATCTTTTGGAAGTGTCACCACACTCACAGACAAAACATATGTACCAGCACAAGCTTTTCTTTAGTTAAAGAAAGGTTATATGGTGTAAATTTTGAAACAACAAAATATTCATAAAGGACCTCCCCACACTATTGTATTTAGTTCTGCAAACAGTGTCCCTTGGTTTCTTTCTGAGATTGTGTTGTCCCAGGTCCAACAGACAAAGTCTAATTTTGAAAGCTCATGTTACAGACATTCAGAGTGTGTACTGCAGTAACCCAGGAGAGGAGACGGATGGTGTGAGCCACAGAATTGCATGCCAAGTGCTTTTGTATTGTACTTCTGCAATTCTTTTGTCTCTGTTTTACAATGACCACAGAGCTAAGTAGAATTAAACAACAGCAAAATGACACTACCTATGTGCACGCATGTAGTTTGTGGGCTCCCTGCTGCAGTCAAGCAGTACTTGTAGAAACCCTTCTGTAAGTAACGGCTTTCGGTTGCTGGAAACATTTACACTTTTTTTGTCTCTTAAGTATAACAACAACAATCTACGTAGATATGCATGGCATGTATTTTCTTGCATAACTTGGCCTGATGTTATGGTCTCACATAGTACTTGGCTGACTGCAGTTACAATAATACAGATTTGATCACTGAATGGAAAATGTGTACAGTATATGCTGTTCTCAATCTACGTGCATATTGCAAGTCTAGAAAACAAACTGTGCATAACAACCCTCCCCAATAAGCCATTTCCCTTCCCAAGAGACGAAGGGAACTTTGGAATGTTACAGAGAGAGTGTAATCAGAGTGGAGCTTCAGGCAAACCCAATGGTGGACACGAGGTGGTCAGATTCCCTCACCCGCTGTGCGTTTGGGAAAACCGTGTGCCTGTCAGGGCACAACCCTCATGCAACCTGACACTGTTTACCCCACTAAACAATACACAGCCACCTGGAATTATCAGGAACATGATAACAATAACTAGTCCAATAACTTGCTAATGCAATCATGGACTGCTGTAAGACATTTAGCTTCTATCTCAGATGAATCTGTCAGCTAAAAGACATGAGAAAGCCTTGAGAAATGTGTCTAAAGCACTTGTAAAAACGGGAAGGGGGCATTCACTATTCAAGAGTGAGGAATTCACATGGTATAGTGCACATTGAAGTAAATCTTGAATATATATTTGAGGTGTGCAAGCTTAAATCTAAGATTTTCCAGCATGCTACAGATAATACTACGGCAGCTGAACACAAACCAGGCATCAAAATGGTGAGCTTTACTCTTCGCAGAACACTTACCGCTGGCAGGGATTTCCTCTTGCCACAGTTGATGCCCCCAATGTGAATCATGTTGGGCATGAAGGGTCTGGGGTACTCAAAGGTGAAGTCATACCTCAGGAGCCAGATAGCTCCTTGACCAATGAGCTCCTTGTATGTAATATCCTGTCCCAGGTACCTGCTGGCCAGCTCATCAAAACCAGCAAAGAGTTTCCAGCACAGGAACTCTTCTACAACGGCCATAAATAAATTTTTCACTCGCTGGAGGAAGTCCATGTGATCTGTGTTGCCTGTGTAGAATTGCGGGACAAAGGAGGGGGGTAAGGGGCACTGGGTGGCCTTCAAATCCAGCCCACAGGGAATGCCCCGCAGGAAGTAGACTACAGGCAGCGATACTGTGTGGGCGATGATGGAGCCGCAGGGCAGGAATGGGTCGGTCAGCATGAGCTCGAATGCCTCATCCCGCAGCTGTTGCATGAGCGGCCGGTCGTACAGCAGCGCCTCACAACCCTTCATCTGGAAGTTGGTGAAGTTGAGGAGCCGCTCCACGTCGACCAGGGCATCGCCCACCGTCGGGGCCTTCACGAACACGCTGTGCTTCAGTGTGTTCAGGGAGCCGGCCAGCTCCTCCTGGCTGTAGGGCACATGGAAGGTCTGCGCTCGGTAGTAATCGGAGTCTTTGATGAGCAAGCTGGTCTCAGGGACCAGGACGACGACCTCATGTCCCCGCAGGGAGAGCTCTCTGACCAGGAGCTTCATGCTGAGCCAGTGGCTGCCCTCCACAGGCATGACCAGGATTTTACCCCCCTGCGCGGGCCCCAGGGTGCCGAGGCACAAGCAGACCAGCAGCCCTGGAGTAGAAAGCCAACCATCCTGTTTCATATCTCTCAGTGCAATAAGCAGCACATTCAGGAGTGAAGAGGCAGGGAGCTTAAAGGGGCTGGACTCTCACACTGGAGCATGTGCGTGTGTGTATGTGTGTGTGTGTGCGTGCGCGTGCGCGTGTGTGGCTTCCGTGCAGAAGCCTAGCACTGTGTGCTTATAAGGATAAGCTATTATTTAACCCAAAACACACTTTACAGTTGATAGCAGATTCAGTCCATCCGATGTTGAGGCCATGAATCCTAACCAGTGTCAACACTTACTTACACTTGAGCATGACCGGAGCTGACCTGACAGCAGAAAGTTTCAGCAAGATTTTCAGACAAATAAAATGATCAGGGATTTTACACCAGTGTAAACACATGAAGTATAAACTTATTTAATCCTGTAATTAACAGGAGCCATAGCATTCTTCTTAGCCAATCAACATGTGTAGCAATTCTCACCTTCTTGAAGAATGCAAACATTCTCTCAAGAGAAACAAACTTTGTCAAAATACATAAATATACCCCCAGAAAGCAGATTCATAAACTTAACTCTATGAATAATTATTAAATTTTTAAATATAAAAAATCTTAAGACGTCCTTTTATTTAAGGATACCCTGCTTTTTACTGAATTAAAAAAAATAAGCCTCAAATCAAATGTTATGTAACAGCAGAAGGTTATCTGAGGGCATTTTGCACTTTGGATCATGTTTACGTCAAAGTCCTCCAACTTTCTGCGGGGCTTTGAGGGCTGTGACCATATTCATTTATAGTATCTAATGAAGTTTGCCAACTCATGCAAGCCATTATAACTGCAGAGGTGGAATTACCTCATGTTTCGTGTAGCATTTGACCACTTTTTACTCTGAGCTCCTCCCTCTACAAGCCCATTGCGTGAGAAGGCTGCATTCTTGGAACAGAAACACCCAAACTTCCACACATTAAAGAGATAGCATCGCACGGCAGGTCAGACATTTCAATTCACAGCTCGGGCTTTCATGACATGGAGAAGTGCATCAACTCTAAAAAGAGGTTTTAAGTTTAACACTGAGATTTTCTCTGTTCATAAAATGCCCGAATAATTACCTGAATAATCAAGACCAATTATGTAGCCTATAATGTTTAACAAGTGATTATGACAAATAGATAACCAACGTGAGATTTACTAAGGATGTCAATAATCTGAATAATTAACTGGCAAAAAATCCCAACGTTTTCTCTTAGTTGCATGTCAGCATTGCGTTGTCTTCTCATCACATTAAAGAATGTAATTAATTTAAGACGGCACTCGATTTAGTCAAAACAATTTAACATTAGAAAGCATATTGAAGAGGAAACCTCTTTAAATGCTGGAACCAGCGTTGAGCGCAATGCATGTGCATTTAAGATATAAAAACAAATTTACCCAAATGTGCTGTTCATTGATCACTTAGTTAAACTGCAGAATCTTCGCATGACAACACATTTTGTGTCATCACAAATGTGAATATAGGAAAATGCCACACAAATTGATTTACCTATTCCTTTTGGTTATTCAGTAAATCAATTGTTTGATTGTTAGACTATCTGGCAAATTAGCTATATGGAAAAAGATTGAGAGTAGCCCAATAATCCGTTTAAAAGCAAGATTGCAGAGAGTCTGGCTCTACATCCCACAGTACGCTACTGCTGCTGCATAAAGCAATTTGCTAAATTAAATACAAAACTACTACTGGATTAACCTGTATTTATTAGCCTATGTGTTTTTTCCAATCTGTATGCACTTTTAATTTATAATACCGCAATAAATATTAACGTGATTATCACTGAACAGGAAGTTCGATTTGAATTGTGGGAAATATGAGCGCTATGGGCTGGGCCCACCCCGAACAAACTTTGTGCCCCCCTGCCCGTCCCTCCCCCTAGCTACAGACAAACAAAAATTACTCTATTAATTATTATTATTATAAGCTTACTAGTAGCAGTAGTAAGCATACTTCACATAAGTAAATAGTATTTTTTATCCAATTAAAAAAAAACCTGTTTTAAAATAGTGTTGGCCTAAAATATGATTGGACACTGACAGAGGTCAAGTGTAGGCTGGTGGTGTGGTTGTGTGGCCGCCTATGACGTTGATCATGTGTGCGACAGACAGTGAGGCACAAAACCTCACTTTGCTTAGCTAGCGAAAGCTGAAAAGTAAAACAGATATCAAAACATTAGTGGCAGAAATCACGGAGTGTTTTAAAAAACGCTATTTATTAAATTAATAAATCTCATAGGCCTACACAGTAGCCGAGTGCATGTGAAATGAATTAAAAAACAACTGTAGAAACACCCATGGTAGCCTACTTTCCTTCCCTCAGTGACTACTGGAAGGCAGCTACTGCCTCCAAGGCTGCAAACAGTAGCTAGGTATTTTGCTTGTAGTTCGCTAATTCTTAGAAGGATTGCCCTTGTGCACACAGAGGGTCTTTGTTTTGTTCAGTTAAATAGCAGTACTTGTGCGCAGATTTTCAGAATAACATGTATTTTCCCATATAACTGTAATGCATTTGGAGGTGGTCAGTAGTCACTTAGGGAACCTTGGGCTGTAGCAACAGTAACTGTGCTTGAAAAAGTGCTTGAGTTTCAAAAAAGTCTAATTAAGTTTCCGGCTGGTATGTAGCCTACAAATGGCTTAATTCGGTCAATCACAGAAAGAATGCTTTAACCTATCGGAACTTGCATGCTCAAATTGCATTAGACTACACTATTAAAATTATAAAACAGGATTCCCGTGTGGTTTTGTGGTAGGTTACATTGCGATGCTTGAGGTACCGCATTCCAGAATCTGTGTAGCTACATTGTCGCACTTTGTTCGCCCAGAATTTGGCAATATGGTTAAAATGCGGAAGCCTAATCTACACAAATAACACTGTTACATGTTACAAACTTCACTTGGCTTCCTAACAGATTGGACTCACACCTAAAATGAAGACAGAGGGTATATTCTGATCTCAAAAGGGATTCCCCCAAGTGAAGTTTGCAAGTGAAGTTTATGAAGTTTATGAAGGGTGGAGCAAAAACAGGATTGGGGCGCACCCAGGCCTCCACCTGAAGAGGAAGTTCTCAGGTAGAAAGTCATAGCTTTTGCTCTGGCTGGAGCAGACGTGCAGGGCAATGCTGATGGCTAGCATGATGCTTGTGCCTGGTTGACTCATCGCAAGGCCTCCCAGATTGTATAAGCTCACCGGTCTTGTTCACTCTGTACACCAATCAATGCACAAGCAACACAGAAAACCAATACATCATCAAGTTTTCTGACGACACGGCCATTTTAGGGCTTATGTTAAAAAATTCTGATTCCCAGGTGTACAAGTCCACCATTCAGAATTGTGTCCAGTGGTGTGACGAACACCATCTCATCCTCAACACAAAAAAAAATGGAGGAGATGGTGTTCGACCCCAAATATCTAGGTGACCACTCGCCTGTGGTCATCCATGACTCAGCAATAGTGCAAGTGGCCTCCTACAGGTACCTGGGCATCCACATAGACAATAAACTAAGGTGGAATGTCCAGGTGGATAACATCTGCTCCAGGGTGCAACAGAGGCTGCACTTTCTGAGAAGGCTCTGAACCTTTGGTGTAAACCAGGGGGTGCAGCTTCTGTTCTGTCATGCCGTAGTGGAGAGCCTCATGTGCTATGGCATCTCAGCATGGTTAGGTAACCTGTCTGAACACCTTAAAACACAGACAACCCGCCTCACACAGAGAGCAATGAAGATCATGGGTGTTCGGCAACACCCCACCCTTCAGGCTATCTTCCATAAATTAATAATCAGACAGGCCCAAAAAATCATCTCAGACCCAACCCATGTCCTCCATCCTGAATACCAGCTTCTCCCCTCTGGCAGACAATATAGGGTCCCTTACAGCAGGCTCAACCGCTTTAACCCTATTTACTTTGGCCCTCCAGAGGCAATTTCCACCTAGTTTCTACTAGTTTTATTTAAATGTCAATATTTCCAAAAATATTCCTTGCACATCCATGGTTTAAAGTTCGAATTGAAGAAGCTGTATCATTCAGAAATTTGCAACAGAATACATTTATTTCAGAATAGTCACATACAGTATATATATAATAACCATAACATACATCACCGAATGTATTTAAATACCTTTTTTTTAAATGTACAAAAGCTTGTTTGTATTTACACAAGAACAGCAACATATCTCAGCCCTAAGTACGACGGGTGGTCGCTGTGGAAATGTTTACTGTACAGGACGTTGGCGAAATGTAACAAGATAAACTCTTTAGGGTTAATCAGAAAACAGATGAATATACTGGTAAGTACTTGGTTTCCTAAACATATTTATATGAGAGATTTTGGAGAAAAAAATGAGGTGTCTTCTAAACCGAATGTGCATCAGGTACTGTATATAGTGCAGTAAGCAAGGGAAAACGGTGAATGCTCATTTGTACAACGTTTAAAAAAAAATTTGTTTTGTTTTTATACGTGAACATGGTTTTCTTAGTGTGTATAAACGGTGCATTTGATGCATTTTATAGTTTGTGGGCTGTGGCGAGAGGAGGGTCGTAAGTGCTTTGGGCTATTGATTACACCCTCCTATTTTATGGCACTGCAGTGTAACTGGAGAAGCGGAGGTTTTCGCAAGCAGCTACCCTTTTAAAAAATATTGTGTCAAAATGTACGGGGTTTTCTTAAAGCTGTAGTTTATAACTTCAGACGAACATGAATACTGTAATTGAGATGGATACCTCTCAACCACTAGGGGAAAAGTTTATAGGGCTACATACTCATTTGTCCCCCTGTCCATTAAGACACTAAACTCCACCTAGGCTATCTGTATTAGTGGCTTCTTGTTTTGTTGTTCACTGTAATATGTTGTTACTACATTTATGCTGTATTTTTAGGATGGGCATGTGCAATTATTTGTGTAATTACTTTTTTTTAATTATTTAAAAAAAAAAATGTATATATGTTTTCTATGCAGCAGACACTGGAATGTCCAGGGCAAATGTCCTTCGGGAGAATAAAGTCTATCTTATCTTATTTGATCTTAGATCCACTGCCAGGTCCTACTGCAACACTGAACAAAGGTCTGAGCGCATGGCGTGGCACACCCACCTCTTCCTCCAACTCCGGGAACGGGGGGGGGGGGGGGGGGGTCTGCAAACCACACTGACATGCAAAGAAAGAGAGACCAGTGGATGAGTTCTGGACGTACAAATTGGTAGATGCATGGCACCTCCACAATCAGGCTCAGCCTGCTAAGCCTCTCACCAGAGTCTTAATGCCCCAGGTAATATGGGTGACAATCAGGGAGCTAGGAACAATGCGTCCTCTGAGTCTTTCTCCGTCTCAGATGGGACGAATAGTTGAGACAGGGCGTCAAACTTCTGATATTTAGCCCTGTAGGGTAAGAGATGGTAAAATGGAAGCGATTAAAGAATAGGGCCCAGCCTGACAGGAGTTCAGTCACTTGGCACTGTAGATGTAGACTAGGTTTTTATAGTCGGTCCAGATCACAAAACGATGCTTGGCTCCTTCCAGCCAGAGACTCCATTCTTCTGGAGCCAGTTTAACTGCTAACAGTTCTTAATCACCAATTTCATAATGGACAGGTAACCAGGAGAAAAAGAAGTGCATGTTGTAATTTATGATTTTTAGCAGAGCTCTGAAAGAGACCAGCACTCATTCCCACATTGGAGGCATCAACCTCCACAATGAATGGCGATTTAGTGTCACGAAAGGTCAGTACTGGTGTGGGTGTAATTCTCTGTTTAAAACCCTGAAAAGCCCTCTGTGCCTCTTTGTTTTCCATGCATCTTCTTCCCTAATTCACACCAAATGTTAGGCACTACGCAAATCCAGGTTAGTAAAAAAGGAGGCACCTGTAATGTGTTGAAAGCCGAGGACATGAGAGGTAGGGGATAACGATTTTTAACAGTAATGTTATTGAAGCCCCGGTAATCAATACTTGGCCGCAAGGTACCATCATCAACAAAAAAGAAGCTCACTCCAGCCAGTGAGGTAGAAGGGCTCTTCTGGAATCTCAGGTATGATCTGAAAGGCAGGGGGTGTAAGGGGTGGAGATCTGTGGGGAATGGGATTGAGAGACAAACAGTTATTATCTTATGATTATTCTTGTCTTTTCCTCAAGCCAGCATGGTTCCTGAAGACCAGTCTATATGGGGGTCGTGTTCGGGATAGCCAGGGATGCCCAAGAACTAGGAGGAGCTCAGCAGAGTCGACTAAATGGAGTTGTATAGTCTTGACATGGGAGTCACTGATACTGAGCTTAATGGGATAAGTTAATTGTCTAATTTTGGTCTGCCAAGAGTGGTAATCAGCAGGGGCTCAGGCAGGTTAACGATGAGTACCTTTTATTTCTGGGCTAGAGAGCAAGAAAGTTACCAGATGCACCGGAATTAACAAAGGCAAATAGTGTTGATGAGGTCCAAAGTAGACTGGCAGGAAGAAGGGTATTGGAAGTGGTGGGTTGGAGAGACTAGAACTGACTCGTCAGGAGTTTCCCGGTTTCCGGGCAAAACAAGCCCAGTTGTTTTTGGTCAAACACAAACTTCCTTTATATGCCGAGTAAACCAACCGCAATTTTTAAATACTTGGTAGCTACAAATTAGGTGACATTTGTGAAAGAAATGAATTTAGGACAGCCTTACCTAACAAAACTACAAATATGACTTGACCACCAATAAGTAAGCTTTTACTTGCAGCAGCATATATTATGTTAGTGCTGCCACAAAAACAAATTTTGTAAAGTTAAATAAAAAAATATAACGTTAGCTGAATAGGTGGGTCTGTCTTTGTGGGTCTCTTGTGCTTTAACGCATTACATCTCGCTCAAAACAGAAATGTGTCCAGAAAACACCGAAATAATTTATTCAGACATTATGACTCATGGATGGCTCCTTCGGTCGTTAAGGCACCACACTGTGGTGCAAGGATGAGCCTCACGCCCTCGGATCAAATCCGGACCATTCCGGTGCCAACTGTGGCCGGTAGCTCCACAGGTCGATGAACTATTGTTGCCTGAGCCGCCCAGGGTACAAGGGTCTGCATTTCATCGATCTTGTGGGACCCCTGCTGGCTGATTAGGGTGCTCGTAAGACTGCATGTCAAAGCCGCATATGAAAGGTCCCTCCTCCTACACCGCTTTGTGCAAGCTTAGCTGCAATCTGCTACATGAAAAGAAGCAGCTGTAGGACAGCAGTCACGGCATCCATCTTGAAAGAGAACCGTAGGTGTCCCAGCTCTCCCAGCAGGGTGGTTTCCACATGGAACATGGCTGCGGTTGCAGACAGTTGGATATTCCAGATTGGGGAGGTGAATTGGAAAAATACAGCCCTGGGTTGGGCAGCAAATTTATTTAAAACATCTACTTAATCACAATCGTAAACAATAGTCGAGGGAAAAATAAAACTTTTCTACGGTTTGTAATTCTGTTTTTGTTTTGGCAGGTAGGCTAATACAAGAATGAACATGTTGTACATAGATTTTTTCATAACTAGCTAACGTTAACACATTAGACACATTACATTAGATATGTCAATAATAACCACAGCTGTAGAAACTTTAACAGTTAACTATAACTTATATAAAATACGGTGAATTTAGTACTAAATTAAATTTCACTGAGTAGTTATTCCGAAAACCCTGCTAAACTGGTCAGAGCTGGATTTCATGCTCCATCTATGGAACGTTGCCTCGCCTGTGAGGCTCACCGCATCTTCTATTTCACACCTCAGTAACTTAGTGTATTTTAGGAAGTGATTCATATTTGAGAAAGAATTTCTCAAAATACCTGTATGTTGAAAAAATATTTGCTGTATTATGGTGCATTTGGTTTGTAATTAAATCTTGTTCCACTTGTGATAAGCTTGCCTAGCCTGTATGAGGCCACCAAAAGTCTAAATACTCAGGTGTATCAAATAAATTACACAGACAATGAGATAAAATATATTTTTATTAACACTTTATTTTCAAAAATATAGTCAAAATGATTGGCAGCAGTAAAGATTGTTTAATATAAAAGCAAAATTATGGACCAATAATTCTCGACCTGAAAGTACATAAAAAGTAAATCACAATAGTATCTCCACTAGCTCCAAACTTCAAATTCTGTCAGGATTGTTATAAAAAACCAGATCAAGAACTAATGTTCCTGTTGTAGGCCGAGGAACAAACTGCACCAAAAACAGTCCTATACAATAGCTAAAAATTAATCTTCAGATTGTACTCACCATGCAAATAGCAAAATGTAATTTAGACCACCCACCCCTGGCCCAAATGGTTGGCACTGATCCAGTGTTATGATCAACCACCATATGCATTAACAGAATGGTACCACTTGACTTGAGTTAATATTTGATTCATTAAACAAAAGCAGCGCAAAATAAGACAGCACTGAATTAAGAAATTAATTAATTACATTTCCCAATTTACATAAACTTTTACACCACTAAAAATAGCATTGTCTTCAGTTTATTCTGTAGTGTGCATTCACTCCTCCTTCTTCTTAAGAGTCTTCTTTGCGCAGCATTTGCGAAAACAAAATGTGCAACATTTAACGGTCACCATGACGACAGTCACTATTATGAGAAGGAGCAGGCCAATCACATCCAGGCTGTGGTACTGGACCCAGTTCAGCTCATGGGCAGCTGTCCTGAGGTGGTCTGCCCCTTTATGCCTCATGACAAACTCTGTCCAGAAGACTGCCAGGTCAAGAGGCTCAATGGGGCGATCCTTATGCACTGCTGAGAGCTTCATCATCTTCTCTTTATAACTGTAGGACCACAATACAGACAGTTCTTAGTGTCATTTACCACACTACCTTGCCAAAGACATTATTTCATTTTATTTCCAATTTTCTCCATAATTTGTAGTGTCCAGTAATTGTAGGCCCGTGTCATTGCTGAAATTTCCTGCATACATTTAGAAAAACAAAATTTCTGTAACTCACATATTTTTTTGGTTTGGCACTAAATGGATCTGCTCTATGCACTTCTAGTGCATGCACCAGCGTGCACTACCTATCAAACAGGGATCATGACACATTTCCCCTACTAAACAGGAGATAGAATAGAATAGAATAACTTTTATTTTCTGTTAAGGAACTTCAGGTGTAGCCCCAGCAACAACAAAAAAGACATACACAGTGGGGCAGACCCACAACATACAAACACGCTTATCAAATAAAAACATTGAATAGAATCATTGCATTGATCAACCTAATTAAGTGAATTAAAGTAAATTAAAGTAATACAGCCATGATTAAAAATAGCCCCCGCTGTCCCGAGATGTCCAGTGGCATATCGTCACCTTCTTAAAATAATCGCCTAAGTCATTTTTTGAGGAACATGAGATTTTTGCTTAAATCAGCTCTTCATGATGCTGGCCACCTCTGGTAAAGTTGCCTAGATCCTTAATTGAAAGGATCATGCTGTTTTACCCCGGTAATGTAATCGCCTAAGTCAAGAGTGCTCTTAGGCTGTTTGTATGTTTGCCTAAGTCACAATAAATTTTGACTTAGGCATTTTTACAAGTTATTAATATGGTGGCTGCTTCAAGATGCACAAAGAAAATCAACATAAATGAAGTCATTTCCATGATTCTGGACTCGTCCCCGAATGGTAAGTGATAATGTTTACTACAATATTTGGCTAGGCTATAAATGTTGTGTAGTTATTTAGTCTTTAATCCTCTTATGTTACATAATTGACAGACAGCGTTATTTGTAAGTCAATAGTCATCTATTGATATACCCTTTTTGTGTGAAATGATTAACAAATATCATATATTCTGTATTTGGTTCAGTTTATTCCGTTTTCTGAAAAACTTGAAAATATGACTTAGGTGATTATTTTAAGAAGGTGATGATATATAACATTATATATATATATATATATATACAGTATATGACATTGCACTACCTATCAAACAGGGAGCATGACACATCTCCCCTACTAAACAGGAGATATACCAACACCTTCAACACAGCAAATCATCCAAGCCCCAATCCCCAAAACAGTAGATATTTCAAGTACTCAACAACAAACTATGTTTACAGCAGAGCACCTGCTGCATCCTGAAAGACCAAGAAGACCATATCGTTATCTCTCCAACATGGAGACGGAACACTTCTGTGATCCTGGATCAGACATTGGCCATTCTAACATTATGTGATAGTAAATTACATGTACAACAGAGCACCTGCTGCAGTGTAGCAGTCAGGACCATGCAGAGTCATAGAACTTTAACCCTTTGATGCATACGGTCACACAGGTGTTACAACGCTCGACTGGTCCCTGAAGCATGCGGTCATACCGTTGTAATAAAATCACAAACTTATAACGTCTGGTTACGAATGATGCAACAATAAGCCTTTGGGTTAAACCTCGTTCTTTCCTGGACTAAATGCGCTTATGTTCCAAAAAAACATTTCACCAAATAAACTCTTTACAACTCCGGTTTTTGTGTTCTGACAGACTTAAACCATCACTCTGGATAACTTGAAGGGTTTCTTCTCCTGATGTATTTTTCCATAGAGTTCAATCGGAAAATTTGTCAGGAGAAGAAACCCTTCAAGTTATCCATCTATATCTACTGCATATCTGGCAGCAGAGTGATGGTTTAAGGCTTGATTGATACCTCAGACCCTTGATGACTTAACCCCTTAGTGCAGATGGCATATTTGGTAAATCATGGGGGTACTCTGTTTAAGGCTTTATAACTCCAGGTGTGAGCATCACATAAACTTGGTAAATGGCTTAAATGAAACAAAACCGGTGTACCATTTTTTGTACAAACTTAGATTTGTTTATTTTCATAATTGAAGTCAAAATAAAGTGCCGGAAACGCAAGCAAAACTTTTCAAAAAAATGCAAAAAATAACATTTCTTCAAAATACTGAGAGCTACATAAGTGAAACAGGTAAAACTACACATTTCCTGGATCATAAACTCCTTGTCCACAAGCATTCAATAATCGCAGGGTGATATACAGAACTACTAAAGATCTATGACACGAAATGTAAGCAGTGTAGCCTGATGTACCCAGGGTCTCCAAACCTATCCAAATTGGCTAAAATGTGAATAGCTGTAAATCTTAAACTAATCATACATTTCAGTGCAAATCAACCGTTTTGACTCATTTAACTCACCTTTTTATCATTTTCATGTGGGAATTATTTTGGATCAGTACAGGGGGGTGGATATCTAGGTGTCCAATAACCTACCCAAAACCTCTCCGAGAAATTATTAAAAAGCCTTTTGTCCTTTATAAAGCATATACATTTTACCTTACGATCACTTAATGGATGAAAACATTGATATTGCACAGTTTCAGTTCAGTGTTTGATGGCAAGTGTGCCATTTTTTCACCATTATCCTTCATATACTGCTTCATCCTGTGCGGTGCCTTCGTGGCCAAAATGCACTCATCAATGGCACGGTCTTCAGTATGCTGTAAGGATCTGGTCCTGCAGTGGCTTCACTCTGAACAGTAGAGGGCACTGCTGGAGTGGCAGAGGTGGAGGGTCAAGCATGTTATAGGAACAAATTACATAATGCAGAAGCATTATAACACTGTGGTACACACAGCTAAATATGAAATCATTCACTCTTGTACTTCAGTAAACACTTTCTTCTGTATGCTACATTATGTTATATTTTGTTGCGTGCTCTAGGATGGCATTACTCTGTAGTGTGTTTCACAACTGTTGCTTATTTATTTTATTTATTTATTTTAAATTCATCTTGCACACATCTGGACACAGTACATTTGAATACATATTTTCCATTCCCTAAGTGAAAAACATCACCCATGGATATACTAATACCCCATAGAGTACATTATGCACAAAGAAATTACAATACAATAAAATAATATCGGAACACACTACCAATGTTCTAGCTTCACGGCAAATCGAGGCATAAAATAAACTCCTAAAAACAAGTTTGGAAACGTTATTTCGGTCGATTATTCCTCCCCTTTAATAATACCAATTGGTATTGTATATCGTTGGAAAGCCTGATTAGTCACCTTTACAACGAGGTACAACTTGTAAGGATCATGCATTCGTGGAATGAGCAACACAGCTAACCGTGTGGGTAGCGGCCCAAAAAAATGTGCCAAAATCCCCTGCAATATTCTTCTGTTGGTATTCACTCTCGTTTTGAGCTTCAAGTGCTGGCAGGTGTATGCCAGTCACAGGTGTGTGACTGGCACCTGATTGGCACCGAGGAATGGGATGCCATCCCACAGCAGTGTGTGACCAGGCTGGTGACCAGCATGAGGAGGAGGTGCCAAGCTGTTGTGGCTGTGTATGGATCTTCCACACGCTACTGAGGTCCCTGACAGTGTAAAATGAATAAAGTGTAAAAATGGCCAATATGTGTTGTTTTTTCCTTATTACTGTGGGAGAGTGCAATCATCCAGTCCACCAAGCAACTCAAAACGAGAGTGAATACCAACAGAAGAATATTGCAGGGGATTTTGGCACATTTTTTTGGGCCGCTACCCACACGGTTAGCTGTGTTGCTCATTCCACGAATGCATGATCCTTACAAGTTGTACCTCGTTGTAAAGGTGACTAATCAGGCTTTCCAACGATATAAAATACAATACCAATTGGTATTATTAAAGGGGAGGAATAATCGACCGAAATAACGTTTCCGAACTTTTTTTGAGGAGCTTATAACGTACGACTGAGCAACCAAACCGAACAGCGCTAAAATACTCAATTTCATTGTGAATGCTATGAATTCTAATAAAGCAGGCCACCACGAGCCACTACGGGAACGGCACGAACACAATAGTATCAATACATTACAGTTATTTGGCAGACGCGTTTATCCAAAGCGACGTACAATAAGTGCATATTGAAGGTCATAGACACAATCTACGAAGCAAAGTCACGAAAGCGCTACTTTCTCACAACGTAGAAGCTATCGCTAGTCATCAACCGAATACAGTCAGCTATACATTCTAAGCTATGAGATAGCTAAACCAAATAGAAAATAAAAAATAAACGGAAAGAACGTACTATATAATTTGCCTTATACATGTAGTTATTCAAGGTGGAGTCTGAAAAAGTGTGTTTTCAAATATGTTCAGCATTATTAGCAGGCTAACAGTGGTCTATTACGACCGATGCAAATACTAAAATAACGAAAATATAGCACGCAGTGGAAAAACGAATGTATATAATCAAAATATTACAAGCAGTAATACTTACATGTCGAGGAGGATATCTTCCCCATATTGATAGGCACCTCTTCCACAGAATCTATGCTACAGGGATTAGAAGAATCTCTGTTGTTGTCCTCTTCTGACCGACTTCGGGGGAAAACTACTAAAAAGTCACTTCAAAGTTGCGCGCAGTTTTATTGCGTAATACCAAATGCGTCATACCATCTGCGCATGCCTGCGTAAAATTGTCGTGATATAACAAGTATTGCAGTTACGCTCGCCCTTAAATAGTTAATCCAAGCTTTCAATTACACATGTAAATTACTTTTGGGAAGCTTGTCGTGCCTTCTATTGGATAAAACAATTGTCGATCAAACCAGAATAAAATTGAAAGCGTCACAGCAGTGCAATCAGGAAGGGGGGGTTACGCAGAGCTAGTTTCTTTTGTCTAATAGTGTTCCAATGCGCTGTGTATTTTTCAAACGGATTGTCCAAGACAATAAATGACCACGGAATCTTGAAAGGGACATATCTACGCTTAAATCCACGGTAGGATTGCACACGAATTCCATATTTAATAGCAGATATTGATAGTAGAATGGCATTGTATGATTTCACTTGTTTATGTCGGTATTGATTGAGCAGCGATTTGCACCGCTGTATTTGCATACGGTCGGGCTATTGGTGGGTTTATCTGGTTGCTGGACGGAATTCTGATACTATATGATGAATAGTATGAACTCCCAACATAGACGCTCACGCTATTGCCCACTATGTCACGCATGGGTAGGTATAGGCTGGGTGGGGAGTGCTTGTTAAATGGACTTGCTACGGAAAGATAGTGACACTTAGAAACTACGCATTGGCCAGAAATCGTCGCGAATCCTCTACCAATAAAGTTAAAATACCGCGTTTGGGTTTTCCACTAATAGTTTGGCTGCAGGAGCAACGCGTGTCTCAGTTGCGTAAAACTGTCTCGCATGTGAGACAAAATAGACTATCTGCACTAAGGGGTTAAAGCCATTTAGCCAACCATGTGTTCCATACTGTTCCAGCATAATTTACAGCTAAATCTAGTCCCACCCCCCAATTCCCATAGAAATCCACTCAAATGCAGAGAGGTTAGAAACCATGAAGAACCAGATTCAACCTCCTCTGGTCGACTCAGGGTCTAAGGTCTGAGTGTTTCATTACCACAGCGCAGCAATGATTCTTTGTTCAGGCCAAAACAATATGCACACATTTTATTGCGATATCAATTCCAGGTCTGATTCATATAACCACAATTTCTGCATTCAATCTGTGGCATCAGGATGGCATTTGCACGCAATGTGTAAACATGATTGGAACCTAAAATGCAATTCAACGCAACTCGTCTTATTTCAAGATTTGTTTGATTGTTATCTATATCGCGATGTTCGTTCTGATCTGAGTGAGGCCATGTATGGTTCAATGAATAAAACGGCAGTGAGCTTGCCATACGACAACATGACTGTTCAAATGTACTGCTCCCCTGCTGAATCAGTGCACACAGGTTAAACCTTGCATCATTAAACTAATCAAAATGCGCACTGGATCCAGCTATTGTTAAGCACAGCCGATTTAAACTTCTCCGAACAGTGAATCATGCTCGCATTCTGTGGGATCCTTGGGCAAAATCAAATGGATTATTAGGTGAACATTCAAAATGCTATGCCAAATACAAACCATCTTTTACATGGATCAAATTTGACTTTTTTATGTTTATCGGAGACTTGGCTACATAAAAACTCCCCTTCAGAAGTATATTAAATGCGCATGGTTATAATATGTTTTTAGAAGGACTATTAGCATACTGCACGGCAAATAATCAACAGGACACGATAAACAGTACACAGCTGCTAGTAGGCTACACAGTAGCTACACATACTATTTAGTACGCATAGCAAGTGTGCCATTTGTTTGTTATTAGCGTGTTCCAAACCGTAAATATTCAAAAATGAAGTACAAACTAAAATCCTCAGATGTGTAGGGTACTTCCTTACTTGACAGGACCGAGACTTTCAAGTATGCATCAATGCACACTTATATGCGTTCTTCGTTCCCAGAGATAATTGTGCTAAACCATAGTCTGTAGAAAAATAGCATAAACGTAACAACCGCAGCTCTTCTCCTGAAGAAGAGGCCTATTAGGCTTCCCGTTCCCATACACACTTTAAGGGCCATAAATTAAAATGAAATTATTAAAAATAAAAAACCACTCAGTGATATGACATTGCATGCATTATCATTGTTTCTCTTGCATTTTGTCTTTTTTGGCATGCCGTAGTGGCGTGTCATCGACAGAAAATGAAAATAGTCAAAGAAGAGCTGAAAAGCAAAACACCCAACTTACACCCCAGTTCATTTTATTCGAGCAATGACTCACGGAAGGAGACGGGAGATCTTTCAATGACAGCACGCTAATGCTAATGAAATAATTGAAGATTTATAAAGAATGAAAGTAAGGCAACTGTGATTTAATACTCTGCATTTAATAGCGCCCACCACTGCTACTTTGAAATGCTTTGGAGGAATCACTGTGCAATTGAGCTATGCAGTTTTTCCACTGGAGGACCAGGCAATTGATAGGTTACACAAGCAATCAATGGACCAGATGAGCTATTATGAGGCTGGTAATATGCTCCCCTGCATTATTTACTGGTACAGTAACTTAATTCAAGTATATGTTACTGTGAGTCTGTCTCTGTACTATTTTTTACTAGAAAAGTACTGTGTTTGAAAAAAAAGTAATCACTAGCCACTGGCGATATTGCTAACAACTCACTGACCACAACATTTTCAAGCATGAAGTTTACTTGTCAGAGCTTGACTTACCAGATCTAGGACACTTCTATCTTCCCTAATAGCTGACCTTTTACAGGGACTCTACTGTCTACCTTAACCTCTCACCTTTTACAGGGATACCACTATCTAGCTTAACCTTTCACCTTTTACAGGGATACTACTATTTATCCAAATAGCACTACCACCTACCCTGGCCTCAAAAGCAACAAGCTCTGATTCTCCCTAGGATTTCTATGTACATGGTAGAGTACATAGATTTCTATGTACATGTACTAGTGTGCTCTAGTCCCTTTTGACCCCCAAGCCTGAACACAGAATTCAATGTAACTTGAATCAGGCATCATTGGTTCTATGCAACCTGACCTCTGACCTTTTATCATTGATGACCTTGTTGAGTGCCTTCAGCAGTTTGGCCGTGGTAATGGTGAATATGTCCAGGGTCTCGCCCACACCACGGTGCATCATGCGATGCACGTTGTCACTTTGGTCACCAAACAAAGGCAGCATCACCAGCAAGAGAACCAACCTAAAAGGTCATTTCAATGGACAGACCTTGCCTATGTCGATAGATGCCATGTGTTCCCCCACGTGATGAAGGCCCTGACTTTGGGATGTCCTGCACAGATAACGATGATAAACTTATGAGGTTGATTTTCAATATAACTAGATTTGCGTTGATTTCAAGCAATTGCCAAAAATATATAATCACAGCAAAAATATATAATAAGAGCGAGAACCAACCTAAAAGGTCATTTTGAGGGAGCCAATTCAAGAGCTTGACATTTTCTGGAAGGTTATCGGGCAGAGGGCCAGTGTACCTCCAAACAACCTGCAAAAAAAACCAAACACACAAAAAATAAACTGACATCTTTATAGGCGTTGGTTGACGTTAACTTGTTCAATGTTATACAGAAAAAATTTATATTGGATCAATGTTAGATGTTCAATAACAAATAAAGCATCAACATCAGGCGCACCTACCTCGCAAACCGTCAGTATGGCTGAAAGTTATATTTCACCTAGCTTGTGCTCTTATTGGTAACAGAACCATGACGGTAATAAAGTTAACTTCGCTAACGCTAGCTATCATAGCTGCCTACACCTGCTGCAGACAGCCCTTCTGAAGCCAGAAAAAATCTCAGTAACTTTTCTTACTGTTCATGTATGCTTAAAACCAATGTTTTGGGTTAGACTATTATCATACATAACAGTTTTTATCTGAAAATTTCATATTGCGTTGAAGTGGGTGTCATCTGAGTAGTGGTGTGTCGTTCGCGAACGATTCGGCTCTTTGAGCCGGCTCTTTTAGGTGAACGTTGGGAGCCGACTCGCATATCTGAAGAGCCGATTTGTTTTGTAAATGAACACAAGACAAGTATAGTGGTACTATGGTCATAATTTTAGTTGTGTGCTTGTGGTCTTGGTGGAACTTTCATTCATTTTTTCTTAAAGTTCCATCTGTAATCAAAGAGAATAATTTTTCAGGCCAAAAATAAATGAAACCACTATAAGAAAATAACAATGTTTAACATAATAATTTAAAAAACAGTTTAATTGTTGGTCAGTTTAATTGTTCTGATGCTGCAGTTTTGCACATTAATTTTTTATGCATTTACTTTTTTTTTTTTGTTATGACGCAATATTATGTTCTATTATATGAGTGTCTATTTTGTTTTGAAATGTTCAACTACGCACTGTCTTTATTGTGCAATTTATTTCAAGACATAAAAAGCCCTACTTTCAATGCACATGTGTAATAGCGTCTTACTGTTTTTACATTTATTTAAATAGTTTTTATTACAAACAAAATGCTAAATAATGTTATTTTGGTAATTAGAAGGTAGCGTAAGATTCCTTTGAACAATTTAAGTGATAGATGTGCACAAACACCAATCATAGGTCAAAATATCTCAAATTTTGGCTGATTTTGAAAAACCGGAAATGCTACTGAATGAAGAGTCGTTTGGGAGCCGAAAGAGCCAGCTCTTATTGGTGAGCTGAGCCAAATGAACTGACTCACTGAAAAGAGCCGGAATGCCCATCACTACATCTGAGTTTCTGTGTCGGCTTACCATGCGCTGCATTTGTTGTCCCGAAATCCTTAGCATAACATGTGGAGTGGAGTCTCGGCTAGTAAAGCAGAGAGTTCAGTGACAAAGAGCAGGAAGGGGGCTGAGTCAGTACACCAAGACACACCCTTTCACTCATTGACTGTATGAATATTCATAATATGACCTTGTGGCATCATCATCATATAACCACACCTACCCATGGCTCCAAGTTCAAAGTGAAGCTGTAAAAAAGGGCTTAGAAAAGCGATTGCAGTATCACTTTAAATAACAAAGAAATGTGGACGGGCAGTTGTGAATGCGATGAAGCTTAAGATTTAATCAAACCTTCACAACATTGTATAAGTTGACTTTCTCACGAGCAGGCGTCTGCTGGTTCCTAATGCTTATTTAATTGTAAGTTAAATAATCAGAAGGAGAAATTAAGGCAGATAAATCTGTGCTTATGGCCTATTTATAAGAGAATTTGTGCATCTTTTTTCATTTTTTACCTTGCTGGGGCATTTTATTACTGGATGTAAAGACATTTTGGTTCTGTTGAATGCTTATGTCAATCCGTTGTTTCTAAAAAAAATAAATAAATACTAATTTTCGATTTTAAACCATAATGAACCTTCTGCTTTCTTCAGGGTTCAGTCATAAGCATAATACTCTTCAAAGTAAATGGAGCATTAAGTGTATATCGTGATATATTATTCCTAACATAGTCAGCTCTGCAGCATAAGGAACTGAATACAGAAAGCCCTTTAAGAAGTTGCTTTTGCAGCGGGGTCTCTTTGTATTTTTTCTCTGGATTCTGAAAAGGATTTTACAGGTACTGCAAAACAAAGAAAAATCACCTTGTGAATACAAATCTAATACAAACCATATGTGTGCTGAAGGTTTATTTGCTTTGGAAGTAGCAGCCTTCTTTTTGCATTGTGTACTTATGACTTGTACTATAAAGGCCTTATTCATTCATTGTAAGAGTTTTATTGTAAGTATTTTATTTACTTTACTTTACTAGAAGCCAAATTTGTGAAATAAAAGTAGTTTAAACTGATGGAGAGGAAGCGGTTTAAACCACTGTTATGGTAGAAAACAGGAGCAATGAGACAGACAGACATTTTCCTTACCCTTTGAGGAATCTGTCTGAAGGCCTCGAAAAACTGGGTTGCCTTCTCTTTTGGCATATCGGACACTAGTGAGCCCAGCGTGAACACCACAAAGCCATGCTCACCAGACTCTTCCACAAACTTCACCAGCTCCTGCAGGGGGAAAGACAGAAGGAACACTTTTGACTACAGACTTATCATCAATCAATCAGTAAAATGTATTTGTTATAGTGCAGTTTTCCAATATGTGTGTGTTCGTGCGTGCGTGCGTGCGTGCGTGTGTGTGTGTGTGATTCAAACACACACATGCCAACCCTCTGTTCTGTCCAATTAGTTCAGCTAAGAGGGTAAAACATATCTTTCAACAAATATTATTTTATTATACAGCACAACAGAAACCTATCAAACCTGTGACATCAACTGTTTCAGTTGCAGTTTACAAGGAATGTAGTTTGGATTTTAGGTTGGACTGGCCACAGCTGTTCAATTGTAAAACATCTTTTGGAAGTGTCACCACACTCACAGACAAAACATATGTACCAGCACAAGCTTTTCTTTAGTTAAAGAAAGGTTATATGGTGTAAATTTTGAAACAACAAAATATTCATAAAGGACCTCCCCACACTATTGTATTTAGTTCTGCAAACAGTGTCCCTTGGTTTCTTTCTGAGATTGTGTTGTCCCAGGTCCAACAGACAGTCTAATTTTGAAAGCTCATGTTACAGACATTCAGAGTGTGTACTGCAGTAACCCAGGAGAGGAGACGGATGGTGTGAGCCACAGAATTGCATGCCAAGTGCTCTTGTATTGTACTTTTGCAATTATTTTGTCTCTGTTTTACAATGACCACAGAGCTAAGTAGAATTAAACAACAGCAAAATGACACTACCTATGTGCACGCATGTAGTTTGTGGGCTCCCTGCTGCAGTCAAGCAGTACTTGTAGAAACCCTTCTGTAAGTAACGGCTTTCGGTTGCTGGAAACATTTACACTTTTTTTGTCTCTTAAGTATAACAACAACAATCTACGTAGATATGCATGGCATGTATTTTCTTGCATAACTTGGCCTGATGTTATGGTCTCACATAGTACTTGGCTGACTGCAGTTACAATAATACAGATTTGATCACTGAATGGAAAATGTGTACAGTATATGCTGTTCTCAATCTACGTGCATATTGCAAGTCTAGAAAACAAACTGTGCATAACAACCCTCCCCCAATAAGCCATTTCCCTTCCCAAGAGACGAAGGGAACTTTGGAATGTTACAGAGAGAGTGTAATCAGAGTGGAGCTTCAGGCAAACCCAATGGTGGACACGAGGTGGTCAGATTCCCTCACCCGCTGTGCGTTTGGGAAAACCGTGTGCCTGTCAGGGCACAACCCTCATGCAACCTAACACTGTTTACCCCACTAAACAATACACAGCCACCTGGAATTATCAGGAACATGATAACAATAACTAGTCCAATAACTTGCTAATGCAATCATGGACTGCTGTAAGACATTTAGCTTCTATCTCGGATGAATCTGTCAGCTAAGACAGGAGAAAGCCTTGAGAAATGTGTCTAAAGCACTTGTAAATACGGGAAGGGGGCATCTTAACTATTCAAGAGTGAGGAATTCACATGGTATAGTGCACATTGAAGTAAATCTTGAATATATATTTGAGGTGTGCAAGCTTAAATCTAAGATTTTCCAGCATGCTACAGATAATACTACGGCAGCTGAACACAAACCAGGCATCAAAATGGTGAGCTTTACTCTTCGCAGAACACTCACCGCTGGCAGGGATTTCCTCTTGCCACAGTTGATGCCCCCAATGTGAATCATGTTGGGCATGAAAGGTCTGGGGTACTCAAAGGTGAAGTCATACCTCAGGAGCCAGATAGCTCCTTGACCAATGAGCTCCTTGTATGTAATATCCTGTCCCAGGTACCTGCTGGCCAGCTCATCAAAACCAGCAAAGAGTTTCCAGCACAGGAACTCTTCTACAACGGCCATAAATACATTTTTCACTCGCTGGAGGAAGTCCATGTGATCTGTGTTGCCTGAGTAGAATTGCGGGACAAAGGAGGGGGGCAAGGGGCACTGGGTGGCCTTCACATCCAGCCCACAGGGAATGCCCCGCAGGAAGTAGACTACAGGCAGCGATACTGTGTGGGCGATGATGGAGCCGCAGGGCAGGAATGGGTCGGTCAGCATGAGCTCGAATGCCTCATCCCGCAGCTGTTGCATGAGCGGCCGGTCGTACAGCAGTGCCTCACAACCCTTCATCTGGAAGTTGGTGAAGTTGAGGAGCCGCTCCACGTCGACCAGGACATCGCCCACCGTCGGGGCCTTTATGAACACGCTGTGCTTCAGTGTGTTCAGGGAGCTGGCCAGCTCCTCCTGGCTGTAGGGCACATGGAAGGTCTGCGCTCGGTAGTAATCGGAGTCTTTGATGAGCAAGCTGGTCTCAGGGACCAGGACGACGACCTCATGTCCCCGCAGGGAGAGCTCTCTGACCAGGAGCTTCATGCTGAGCCAGGGGCTGCCCTCCACAGGCATGACCAGGATTTTACCCCCCTGCGCGGGCCCCAGGGTGCCGAGGCACAAGCAGACCAGCAGCCCAGGAGTAGAAAGCCAACCCTCCTGTTTCATATCTCTCAGTGCAATAAGCAGCACATTCAGGAGTGAAGAGGCAGGGAGCTTAAAGGGGCTGGACTCTCACACTGGAGCGTGTGTGAGCGTGTGTGAGCGTGTGAGCGTGTGTGCGTGTGTGCGTGTGTGCGCGCGCGTGCGCGTGTGTGTGGCTTCCGTGCAGAAGCCTAGCACTGTGTGCTTATAAGGATAAGCTATTATTTAACCCAAAACACACTTTACAGTTGATAGCAGATTCAGTCCATCCGCTGTTGAGGCCATGAATCCTAACCAGTGTCAACACTTAGTTACACTTGAGCATGCCGGAGCTGACCTGACAGCAGAAAGTTTCAGCAAGATTTTCAGACAAATAAAATGATCAGGGATTTTACTCCAGTGTAAACACATGAAGTATAAACTTATTTAATCCTGTAATTAACAGGAGCCATAGCATTCTTCTTAGCCAATCAACATGTGTAGCAATTCTCACCTTCTTGAAGAATGCAAACATTCTCTCAAGAGAAACAAACTTTGTCAAAATACATAAATATACCCCCAGAAAGCAGATTCATAAACTTAACTCTATGAATAATTATTAAATTTTTAAATATAAAAAATCTTAAACGTCCTTTTATTTAAGGATACCCTGCTTTTTACTGAATTAAAAAAAATAAGCCTCAAATCAAATGTTATGTAACAGCAGAAGGTTATCTGAGGGCATTTTGCACTTTGGATCATGTTTACGTCAAAGTCCTCCAACTTTCTGCGGGGCTTTGAGGGCTGTGACCATATTCATTTATAGTATCTAATGAAGTTTGCCAACTCATGCAAGCCATTATAACTGCAGAGGTGGAATTACCTCATGTTTCGTGTAGCATTTGATCCCTTTTTACTCTGAGCTCCTCCCTCTACAAGCCCATTGCGTGAGAAGGCTGCATTTTTGGAACAGAAACACCCCAACTTCCACACATTAAAGAGATAGCATCGCACGGCAGGTCAGACATTTCAATTCACAGCTCGGGCTTTCATGACATGGAGAAGTGCATCAACTCTAAAAAGAGGTTTTAAGTTTAACACTGAGATTTTCTCTGTTCATAAAATGCCCGACTGCTGAAGTCGAGAAGACGCTTGTTTAGCTTGGCAAATGCAGTGTTATCTTCCTTTGACCCAAGGTTTTAAAGTGTCAGTACAAAATTCTTTTAAATTACTGTTCACTAATATTCTCATATTTTTTACAGAAAAGACTGGGCTATAACATGAAAGTTTGTTACATAATAAATCCCGGTGGATGACATCTGGAAGATTACTAGAACAGCCACAGCCTCTAGGTTGTAACCCAGCTAAATGGTGAAATGCTGACAAACACAGCTGGAATTTGTTGGATTTTTAAAAAGTAGATCAAGCTGAGGCATAATGAAGCTGGGACATTGTGATTTGGAGTCATAAACATTTGCCACAATTGTTTTATTCACCACAATCTTGCTGCAACTTTGTGTAAAAAAGTTGCAATAACAACTTTGCTGCAACTTTTTTCACAGCAAGGTTGTGGTGAAAAAAATGTTTACCGTTCCAAATCACAATGTCCCAGCTTAATTGGTAAATAGGTTTTCCATAGAAGAATGTTTTAAGGATGAGTTTGCAACCCAAAAACAAGGGTGTGAGGTCACAAAAAGACTGACAATTAAGCTGGAATATAGTGGAAATAGAATGATAAAAATTAGGTTGTTCACAACCTTTCTGCAACATTGTAAAAAAAAAGAAAGTTGCAACAACATTTAGTGCTAACTGTATGATAAATAGTGAGGAATGTGTTGTGTTAGAAGAGGCATAGACCCAAGGCTACAAAAGCTGCCTGGCAGTAAAAAGGTGTGTACTATGCCTCAATTTTTACTTTTGATTGCTTGCCATTATAAATGCAATTAAATTAAAATAATTGGTTAATGCGTGTGATCCGATGTCTGTTTTAAACTTAGACGATAAAGATTGAAAAGTGATTAAATGATTGAAAAACTGTACAATATGACACAGGGTAGTAATTACAAGATTATATTTTGATTACAAATAGTTTTTGTGACTATGGCCAAACATAACACACTAACTACGCAGCTAGAACTAATGAATGTTGAGGAGTTGATGTGCAATTATTTACTGCCCATAAATCATAGCTGGCAACCAAACTGCAAGCAGCCTAAAATGCTCCACTGCTGCTTATACATACAAAGTTAATTTAGTTATGAACTGATAAATATTACCTGTATATTTTTAATAAATGTTTGCTGGTTGTTCTGCATGTGAAACAGTCGACTATAGTAATCTATTCTTCCTTTTCTCAAATATTTATTATTTATGTATTCAGATTATTTGGCTTTGAGGTTGGGTAGCACTGCATAGAAGATTAAAAGTGCCATAATTTAAAAAGTTTTGAGGCTAGCTATCTCGTTGACTTGAATTATCAACCGATTTGAGGCAGCCATGTGTTTTTCTGGTAAAAACAAATCTTTAGGACTTGCTCCATTTTAATGACTTTTTTTACTTTGTAATTTTTAAAATTTACTGGATTTTCCCCCCCCAACCACTCAGCCTCATCAGACACCTATTACCCACTTCAAACTGGCCATTTTTTTCACTTTAAATAAACTGGTTTTCAGAGGTGGAAATCCAGGGGACATAAAGTAAAAGTCCTGCCATGTGTTTCTTCCACCCATAGACTTCATCCAAAAGGATGCCCCTTTACAATATTTATCAGACTGTGACTTTAGTAAAAAATAAAATATAACTTTATAGATTTAATGAATATTTCACACAATAATGGTAAGTTGAATAAACTTAACAGCAAGCATGTTTTCACAAAGACGTCTTATACAAGAGACAGACTGGCGTGTTTATGGGTGAACAGCACCACCTACTGCCAGAAACAAAAAATACTCACTTCACGCCACACATAGCACACGGGCGATAAGAATGAACAAAATACAAAAGACAAAACTGAGGCTCAAAAACAATTACATAAACTGCCATTTCAAAGGTTAACAGCTGAAGAAGAATAGGCATAGAACAACAGTCTGTGATCTCCCAGCTGTAGTCTATGCAGTTATCGGGGGAGTAGCAAGCCTGAGCCCCTTAGTCAGCACAAAGCATATTGTCAATTATTATTTTATTTCAAGTTTTTTTTGTTTTTAATGTTTAGAGGGATTATTTACCCTCTTAAGTCACACTATGTTAGCGATAGCTATGCATGCCATGAAGAATAAAAGTCCAATATTCACATTGTGTATTGTAAACAATTACAAAGAGGTAAAAAATGTTTTAACTGATCAAATTAAAGACTGAGGTGAATCAATAGGCTCATAATTGGTGAAATTGTGGACACATGGCCACTAAAACGGTTGGTAAATAATGAAGAATTTAAAGACAAAGTAAATTATAACGAGCCAAACCTGCATTGTGTTAACAAGTTTAAGGAAAAAATTATGAAGAAACTTAAACTTGTGTTCAATTACCTAATTAGGAGCCTATACACCTCAGTTGTTACCTCTTCTTTGCAATTGTTTGCAATATAACACAATACGTGTAATGAACATGGGAATTGTAGTCTTCATGGCATTCATAGTTATTGCTAACATAATGTGGCTTAAGAGGGTAACTAATCTATCTCAACATTAAAAACACCTAATTAAGAAAAATTAACAGCTTGTTAAAATTCTGGTATTGCAATTGTGGTTGGAACAAAAACCAGCAAACACAGGGGTACTCCAGGACCAGGGTTGAGAACCACTGCACTAAAGCAAGGCTGCCCAACCCTGTTCCTGGAGATCTACCATCCTGTAGGTTTTCATTTCAACCCTAATTTGGCATACCTGATTCTACTAATTAGCAGCTCAATCAGATCTCTCAGGCCGTGACCGAATACGACCCCTGTTTCCTGTCCACTATGTGCCCTGTCCCCTCACTTTCAAGCAGTGTGCAAAATAAATCCCACAAAACTCTTTCCAAACTAGTGAGGAAGTAGTATAATATTTTATTTATTTCTTTATTGAGAATATCAATCATTTAACATATGCCTGGCATAACGATTGTTACAAAGTGTAGATTATGAATGAAAATAGAATTAACAAAAATAAAAAAGTATTTTGTAATATGAACCTATCCTATACCATAGATATACATATACGCTCTGTCTTTTATGCTTTTACTTTTACTTAGCGGGTTACTCACTGAAATTGTCGGATGAGTGCACTGTTCTGCAGATGAGTGTGCTCCTGAATTCCCTCAACAAAACCCCGGAAATAAGAGGTACATCCTGGTATTTTAAGTGCCCCATTTGCTGTCATGCTGTAATTAGTCAGATGATTGGGACAAGCTAAAGCCATTTTAGAGCATATATTATGTAGATACAGCGAGGCCAATAGAAACCAATGGGGAATACATCCGAAGCATGACGTTTTCATTTTGCAATTCTTTTTAATTTTACACACACGGGCAGTAGTGTCCTTGGAGTCACATGTACAATGAGGATGGCGCAGAAAGTTACATGAAGACAGCTTAACGTATGTAATTGGTTGCCAACTAGCGCACGAAAATATGACATTGGCCAGAGTTAATAATAAAATATATACTTGTCTGTGTTGTAAGAAAAAAATATTTGCCCATGGAAAAATAATAAGCTATTTTTAAAGAAATGTTAATGCACAAACATCACTATATGAGTGAAAGTATTTTTTGCTCTCAAAAATGAATGGAGCCCAATGGGGAAACTAGCTTTTTTTTGCTTTCCATTTGCAAAACACGCTGTTTTCCATTATTTAACCTGCTTATTCCTGGTCAGGGTTGCAGGGGGCAATTTTTCAATCAGAGTTCTAATGAAAATTTTTGCAGATTGACAATTGTTCTTTGCCCATGTAAATAAAATCAGTTATATATTACAACAGTGGTGTGCAGATTTTATTTCCCATTACATTCTTTACTATTAGTTTACTGTCTTGGAAACAGCATAGTGATTTTTTTCTCACCTGTGGCAATGGTTTCTGCACGGCACAGTTAATGCCTCCCACCAGCACCATGTTAGGCATTAGGGGCCGCGGGAATTCGAAAGCAAAGTCAAACCTCATCAACCACAGGGAAGCGTGGCTGAATATCTCCGCCACTGTCACATCTCTCTGGAGGACGTGAGAGGCAATATCGTTGAAAGGCTGGTACAAGATCCTGCATAACAGGGGCTCCAGCAAGCTGACCAGCACATTGAGCACCCGCTGGAAGAAGGTCATGTGGTCCGTGTTCAGAGTGAAGTATCGGGGGACAAAGGAAGGGGGGCTGGGGCAGGCTGTGGCTGCAATATCCAGGCCACATGGAATCCCGCGCAGCAGAAAAACAGTTGGGATAGAGAAGTGCTCTGCCAGGATTGCCCCAGTAGGCACCATGGGGTCTGTCAGCACAGCATCAAACTGCTGCTCCCTCAGGTATGACATCACTTCCGGGTTGTACAACAAACTCTCACTGGTGGTTGTCACAAAGCTTATGAGGTTTCCTATACCCCTCAGTTTGCCAGACACTCTCTCTAGGAAGGGCTCTGAGCTGTTCATGTGCCTTGCATGCTGGGCCTGTAGGCGATCAACCAGGTCCTGGCCATAGGGTACAGGGTAGGTCCTGGTAGTACAGTGTTCAGTAGGTCCCAGACGCAGGCTGACCTGCGGGATCACCACCACAACCATGTGTCCCCTCTGTCCCAGCTTCTCTGCCACTGCCTGGATCGTGACCCAGTGGCTCCCATCCATTGGCACCACCAGTAACTTACCAGTATGCACCACTGTGGACGATCCCAGAAGGAGAGCCAGTAACAATGACAGTGCTGCCAGGTCTCTTGTCTCATGTGTTACAGCCATGGTCATGTACCCAAGAACCAACTCAACTCTGTAAGCTTCTGTCTCATAAGGATAAAAATTCCTCTGTGGATTAGTAGTCCCTGCTGCAATTAAGTGCTAAGAGCTTTTGTACATATGGGTGGCAGCATGTTCAAGTTACATTGTTCCCAGGAGCAGAAACAAGGAAGTAGTAAACATAGAAGAGCAAAAAACTCTTCCCACAATTTCTATGAGATAATCATTGACCCGTTTTTTCTTTATCAGGATACAAAGTTAAAGACTGAGGTGAATCAATAGGCTCATAATTGGTGAAATTGTGGACACATGGCCACTAAAACGGTTGGTAAATAATGAAGAATTTAAAGACAAAGTAAATTATAACGAGCCAAACCTGCATTGTGTTAACAAGTTTAAGGAAAAAATTATGAAGAAACTTAAACTTGTGTTCAATTACCTAATTAGGAGCCTATACACCTCAGTTGTTACCTCTTCTTTGCAATTGTTTGCAATATAACACAATACGTGTAATGAACATGAGAATTGTAGTCTTCATGGCATTCATCGCTATTGCTAACTAATCTATCTCAACATTAAAAACACCTAATTAAGAAAAATTAACAGCTGGTTAAAATTCTGGTATTGCAATTGTGGTTGGAACAAAAACCAGCATACACAGGGGTACTCCAGGACCAGGGTTGAGAACCACTGCACTAAAGCAAGGCTGCCCAACCCTGTTCCTGGAGATCTACCATCCTGTAGGTTTTCATTTCAACCCTAATTTGGCATACCTGATTCTACTAATTAGCAGCTCAATCAGATCTCTCAGGTCGTGAGCGAATACGACCCCTGTTCCCTGTCCACTATGTGCCCTGTCCCCTCACTTTCAAGCAGTGTGCAAAAGAAATCCCGCAAAACTCTTTCCAAACTAGTGAGGAAGTAGTATAATATTTTATTTATTTCTTTATTGAGAATATCAATCATTTAACATATGCCGATTGTTACAAAGTGTAGATTATGAATGAAAATAGAATTAACAAAAATAAAAAAGAGTATTTTGTAATATGAACCTATCTTATACCATAGATATACATATACGCGCTATGTCTTTTATGCTTTTACTTTTACTTACCGGGTTACTCACTGAAATTGTCAGATAAGTGCACTGTTCTGCAGGTTTTCCCTCAACAAAACCCCGGAAATAAGAGGTTCATCCTGGTATTTTAAGTGCCCCATTTGTGAGAAAAAGTCGCCCACTCAAAAGTTTTTTTACGAAGTGGACTCAAATATGCACCCTCAAAAGGGCGTAGGGGTCGTATTTGGACACAGCTTAGGGCTGTGTCCGAATCAGAGCCATATCTACTGCGCCCTGTCTCCTGTGAACAGTGCACTGGCAGAAGTGCGCTGTTTAATGTGCAGTGTTTAGCAGTCTGCGAAAAATATCCACCATACTATTTTCCAACCACACTGTGGTTGGAAAATGTTGTAAGCAGGTCAGAAGACGTCCCACCAGTGTTGCCATGTCCACAGGTTTACAGCTAAATTGGGATACTTTCAAAGTGCAGTCACAAGTAAAAATTAAAAGTCGCAAAGCACGCACTTATTTTAAAAAGTAAAAACATGATGATTTCTATTTAAAATACGTTTGTTTCAGTTAAAAATAGCCTATAATTTGGGCTAGTTTTGAGTCGCCATTTGACTGGAAAGTCTTACAAGACCTGGCAACCCTGTGCCCCACTCTTGCGCTGCCATGTCACGTGTTGTTTTTGTTGTATTTGAATGAAAACGTCAGCAAAGCTGCGCCTCATTTTTTTTAAACGAAGTTTCACGTCATATTTATGTGACCAAAATCTAAATGTTCGTGTACTTCTTGAAAAGTGCCCTCTCAAATGTATTCAGCGAAACCCCGGAAAGTGTCATCCGGGTGTTTGAAGTATACTGCGATTTCTGCCCATTCTCATTGTAAATTACACCCTCTAACCAGGAACTACTGTATGAAATTGTTATATGTGTAGTTCGCAACCCAGTGCTTGCTATGATTTTGAATAAGTTTAATTATAATAATGTTTAAACCATAAATTCAATTAAATACATACATAAGGTTTAACCTCTGATTTTAGTTTAAACCCTGATCCCAAATAGTATCCATACATTTTGATAGCCCTCATCAAAAGGGAATTACTTCGTGCCACGTAGCTATCCCACAATATACCTTGCATATGAATGCTTGTCTGCCCCCAAAACTAATTTGCATCTGTATTTTGGAGGACTAATGGGTAATTCCATCTCAAAGGTGAACGAGCATGACATCCACTATCACAGAATGTTCTCAGGATATTCTGCTTTAGAAGTAAGAAAGGAATAATATTAGCATCCCTGAAGCATTATTTTGTTGAAAAATGATTTGGTTTAAGGGAAATGTCGCTAATTGATTACATCCAGATAGAACCTTTTCATGCTGTCGGAATCATATAATATTGGTAGTTTTCAATATCAGATTTGCACCAAAATCTTCCCTGATAATTTTTCAGACATGAGGAATCCATTTAAATTGTCAAAATTCACCCAAGACCTACTACAATACCACCCTTATAGACAGCATAAAATGCAAGTTATCTATGTGGGACAACAAATGAGATGCTGTGGCTTGGATTATTGTTTCTTCATATATTTATAAATATGCACAGTGAAAATGGTGACGTTTAAATCCCCCCATAAAGTTTAATTAGTGTTTGAAGTTGGCCATCTCTCATATTCTTGCATATGACATAGTACTACCACATTTTGACCACAAGATAGTGCCATTTCAACGGAATAACATCTGTTATTCAGTATTGATTGAAATTCCAACCAGAACCATCAGAGGGGTGTACTACGAAGCAAGATTAAGGGGATAGCGAGCTAAATTAAATTAAGCAACTTACTCTGCACGGCTAACCTGCTTCAGGGCAGGTTATGTTCAGGATAACAGATTGAAACATATAAAAGCACTGCCCTTTGACCAATCAACTCCTTGGCTTTGGAAAAAGGCCTCTCCATTCCAAAGTATCCCGTTGAGATATTGCGGGTACTGAAAGAATCACTTTGCAGGGCGAAATTAGTGAGTTCGGCAAAATAATTTCTGAGTTCCGGAAAATGCTTGAGAGACGTTTTTTTAATGAAAAAACGTTGATGTGATTGCTTCAGCAATATTTTAAACATGCTGTATCAAGTTTAAAGTTTAGCAGCTCTAGAATGTAATAGTTCAGTTGTCATATTAGAAATAAACTGTACGACAATGTACTGAGAGTTGCCTATAGATTTTTTTGTTACGAGTGGTAAGGTGAATAAGGTAAACTAGCTGTCATGGTTAGTGGGTTATTTTTTCCTTTTCCGCTGCAGTTCTCGTCTTTTCTTTCCGATTGAGAATCTATCTGATTTTTTTCACGTTCCGTTCCGGGGTTTTGCTTTACCTCGCTTAATATTAATTTCACCTGTGCTACTACCTGCTGGGTATTTAAGTTCCTCACTTCCACTTTCCCGGTGCTTCTTTGTCATTCCGTATTACATTGAGCCAGGTATAGCCAGGTACAAGCGACCGCATAATATTAAACTTGTTTTATGTTCACTAGGGACTTGTTTCTTAGCTTTATTATTTCAGGTATAGGATTATTTCCTCCTGCTAGCTTCGCTGTGCTATTTTGTCCGTGTTGTTCTCAATGAGACTTTTGAGAGTTTTTCTTTTGTGGTTTAAATTTTGTTTCTGGCCGTGTTAGTCTTACATGCCGAAGGTGTTCTTTTCTTTTCTGTTTTTCCATGTTTGCTCTAGTATTGAGCTCGGGAGACTTAGTTTTGTGTTCTTACTTTTGTTTCAAGTTCGCCCTATTTTCATGGGCTGAGTATTATTTGGCTGTTTTAGCTTCTAGGATTAATTCCTTTTCTTTTCTACCCTTTTGGGGTTTAATCTATTAGTGGTCCTCACCTTTGTGGGTGACTTGTTCTGATTCCCATTCCCGTTGCATTTGATTCTCCTCCATTGGAAACCATTACACTAGCCTAATGAATTTCACCTACACGATGAGCATTTAATTTAGCAAAAGCTCCTGTTGCTCCCAAGTGAAGGGAACAACAGGAAGAAAGCATAAAATTTGGATCCGCATGCAGCCATAAAATGCAAGGCTGTTTTGTATTAGAAAACTGTTCTATATTTGTTTAATAGGCACGTTTTGAAGTTGCAAAACTGTTTGTTTGATAATCGTCATACTGTGTTTGTTTGATAATCCCGTTTTCCATTATATAACCCGCTTAGTCCTGTTCAGGGTCGTGGGGGGGGGGGGGGGGGGTTGGAGCCAATCCCAGCATGCATTGGGCGATAGGCAAGGATACACCCTGGATAGGTCGCCAAATCCATCGCAGGGCACACATAGCACTCACTCAAACACTCATACCTATGGGCAATTTAGAGTCACCAATTAGCCTAACCTGCATGTCTTTGGACTGTGGTAGGAAACCCATGCGGACACAGTGAGAACATGCTGGGATTCAAACTTGGTACATTCTTGCTGTGAGGCGATAGTGCTAACCACTGCACCGCCATCTAAATCCCCATGGGGTTACTATAGACTTTAGCTTGTCCCAACCATCTGACTAATTACAGCATGTCAGCATAACTGGTTTACGGTCTGCCATTTTAGAGCATATATTATGTAGATACAGCGAGGCCAATAGAAACCAATGGGGAATACATCCGAAGCATGACGTTTTCATTTTGCAATTCTTTTTAATTTTACACACACGGGCAGTAGTGTCCTTGGAGTCACATGTACAATGAGAATGGCGCAGAAAGTTACATGAAGACAGCTTAACGTATGTAATTGGTTGCCAACTAGCGCACGGAAATATGACATTGGCCAGAGTTAATAATAAAATATATACTTGTCTGTGTTGTAAGAAAAAAATATTTGCCCATGGAAAAATAATAAGCTATTTTTAAAGAAATGTTAATGCACAAACATCACTATATGAGTGAAAGTATTTTTTGCTCTCAAAAATGAATGGAGCCCAATGGGGAAACTAGCTTTTTTTTGCTTTCCATTTGCAAAACACGCTGTTTTCCATTATTTAACCTGCTTATTCCTGGTCAGGGTTGCGGGGGGCAATTTTTCAATCAGAGTTCTAATGAAAATTTTTGCAGATTGACAATTGTTCTTTGCCCATGTAAATAAAATCAGTTATATATTACAACAGTGGTGTGCAGATTTTATTTCCCATTACATTCTTTACTATTAGTTTACTGTCTTGGAAACAGCATAGTGATTTTTTTCTCACCTGTGGCAATGGTTTCTGCACGGCACAGTTAATGCCTCCCACCAGCACCATGTTAGGCATTAGGGGCCGCGGGAATTCGAAAGCAAAGTCAAACCTCATCAACCACAGGGAAGCGTGGCTGAATATCTCCGCCACTGTCACATCTCTCTGGAGGACGTGAGAGGCAATATCGTTGAAAGGCTGGTACAAGATCCTGCATAACAGGGGCTCCAGCAAGCTGACCAGCACATTGAGCACCCGCTGGAAGAAGGTCATGTGGTCCGTGTTCAGAGTGAAGTATCGGGGGACAAAGGAAGGGGGGCTGGGGCAGGCTGTGGCTGCAATATCCAGGCCACATGGAATCCCGCGCAGCAGAAAAACAGTTGGGATAGAGAAGTGCTCTGCCAGGATTGCCCCAGTAGGCACCATGGGGTCTGTCAGCACAGCATCAAACTGCTGCTCCCTCAGGTATGACATCACTTCCGGGTTGTACAACAAACTCTCACTGGTGGTTGTCAGAAAGCTTATGAGGTTTCCTATACCCCTCAATTTGCCAGACACTCTCTCTAGGAAGGGCTCTGAGCTGTTCATGTGCCTTGCATGCTGGGCCTGTAGGCGATCAACCAGGTCCTGGCCATAGGGTACAGGGTAGGTCCTGGTAGTACAGTGTTCAGTAGGTCCCAGACGCATGCTGACCTGCGGGATCACCACCACAACTACGTGTCCCCTCTGTCCCAGCTTCTCTGCCACTGCCTGGATCGTGACCCAGTGGCTCCCATCCATTGGCACCACCAGTAACTTACCAGTATGCACCACTGTGGACGATCCCAGAAGGAGAGCCAGTAACAATGACAGTGCTGCCAGGTCTCTTGTCTCATGTGTTACAGCCATGGTCATGTACCCAAGAACCAACTCAACTCTGTAAGCTTCTGTCTCATAAGGATAAAAATTCCTCTGTGGATTAGTAGTCCCTGCTGCAATTAAGTGCTAAGAGCTTTTGTACATATGGGTGGCAGCATGTTCAAGTTACATTGTTCCCAGGAGCAGAAACAAGGAAGTAGTAAACATAGAAGAGCAAAAAACTCTTCCCACAATTTCTATGAGATAATCATTGACCCGTTTTTTCTTTATCAGGATACAAAGTTCATTTAGTTTTAACCATAATGTTATTTATTCAACAACTCAAAGGTATTACGAAGGTAGGAGGATACGATTTAGCCAATGTTCAACCATACTTGATATCAGTTAAGGTCTACTGCAGTTAGTTAATATTAAATCTCATGACATGTCAACATAACCTGAAGGACCCATCTAAAAATATAAGTAACATTCAATTAATGTGATTTATTTAGTTTTTGATGCCTTAGCTTTGTTTTTTGGGGTGGTACTCCCAGAATATTTGCTGTATAATGGTGCATATGGTTTGTAATTGAGTCCACCAAAAGTCAAAACACACATTGTCTGTATAAAATAAATTACACAGACAATGAGATAAATATATATATATTTTAGTAACACTAAAACATTGTTGGAGCCAATTTTGATTGTAAATAGTTAAATGCAGCGGTCCCCAACCACCGGTCCGTGGGTCATTTGGTACCGGGCCGTACAGAAAGACTGATAATCAATAAAATATTTTTTTATTCAGAATCTGAAAGATGTTTTATTTTGAAAAATGACCGGAACCATCCATCCGTGCGTCTGTGTCTCTTGAGATGGTGAGTTGTATTTTTTTATGCACTTTATATTTGTTTTTTATGCCAGTCGTATCATTTTATTTCGTCATATTTATCCCCCCACACCTTGAAGGCCGGTCTGTGAAAAAATTGTCTTACGTGAAACCGGTCCGTGGCCCAAAAAAGGTTGGGGACCGCAAATGGATAATGACGCCACCCGGTGGACATCTATGGAAGCCAAGGACAGGAAATATATTCCTCCGGTGGACACATGCCTGTTTTGCAGTCAATAGAAACAGGTGTGGTTAGATGCCAGTGGGAAACTTTTAGTCAACCATCGTCGTAACGTCGTATCTTGACTATTAGACAGAGACATTTGATGTATTTATACCTTTGTTTTGAGTTAGAGTTATGAAGGCTTATTTTGAGTTGAACTTTGAACGCCTTTAGGCTACTTGGGCTACTTTTGTTTGGATGCAAACACATCGCACATCGCAAAATCAAACACAAACATGATTTATCAACTAAAAGAAACATTCAAATGAACCCATCAACAAAAGAAAGAAGCAATCAAGAAAAGTAAGTAAATCAATTGTCAAACATTGTGTGAAGACGCGTTGGCATCCGTCTGGCATAGGAATTAGCTTAGGTGGAACATTTGAGAAGGAAGCAAATACAAAAAGTTGACTAAAATCTCATCGATAGGGAATTCCTGGCTGAATTAATGGACCGGATTCCTGACTGTGGGCCTCGTGGATGTTGAATTGTGGCAGACACGGCATGTGATTGAAAACTGTTGAAACGTGAATCGGGGAATTGTTACATTGTTGTGGTTCTATGCGAACGCTGGAGAGTTTTGCTGTCTGACTCGTTTGAATTGTGATATCGTGGATTTGTTTGGAACGGACTTGTGTGCCGTATTATTGATGTGGAACTGTTACAATTGTCGTTGTCTGGCGTTTGGTGAAATTGTTCGCTGTGATATTGTGAGAATGTGGCCATGAATTCCGATTCATATGTGGAAACTTTGTGGAAAGGTTTGGTGCTGTGGTTATGATAGGATGCGCTGTAGCCTAGCCTATGCTGTATTCTGTAGCGGGAGCATTTCAAGCCCGTTTCCGAAGCCTGTGACGTTATTAATGGTGCGTTCATGGTGTGTTGAGAATAAGCATTTGTATGTGTAAATTGACATTCTGAATTCAAGTTCAAGCTAAACTAAAAATGTCTTTAAACAAAGAAGTTGTTGAATCAACTGAGGAACCAAGTGAATCAAATGGAAAAAGCAAATCAAATGGAAGTGAAAGCAAAGGCCCTGTGGGAGAAAACCTTAGCGCTAGACCAAAGAGTTTACAAGTTTACAAAAAGACACTAAGTTTACAAAAAAAGGCCCTCCAAGCTCATCTTGACAAGCTCCAAAAGGCAAGAGCAGCTAATATGAAAGCACTGAATGCAAAAAATAAATGCCATTGAAGACCTCATGAATTACTATGGAAATGGAACAATGGTAAAGGATAGTTTTGCTGTATTCAATGCTCTTGAAGACGAAGTTGTAAAACTGCATGAGTCAACGTCTCCTTACTGAAGAGGAGAAAGAACAAGACAAACTCAAGTGGTACCTTCCCATGCTTGCTTGTAAAGAATTCCAAGATATTGTAAATAAATGGCTATGTACAGCTGCCTCTTTTCAGCAGGAAGAAAAGGCGCCATCTAGCCACAAAGGTAGCCAAAAGGCGCCATCCAATCAGGGAAGTAGCAGCTCTACAGCCTCATCCATGCGTAGAAGGGCTGAAGCTGAAAAGGCAGTTCTGATGGCATGTGCTGCCAATCTAAAAAAAAATAACAAGCACTTGGAAAAACAAGAAAGAGACTTGAAACATGAACTTGGGAGCAAGCAGCTATAAAGGCCCATAAAGAAGAGCTTGAGTTGCAAACAGACATTGAAGCCACGGCTGCAAAAATAAAAACATGAGGAACAAAAACATGGTCAAGAAGAAGTGGCAAGTTTAACTGAACATCATGACACTGGACTCTTCATGATCAAGCGGATGAGGAGGAAGAGGATGATGGTGATGATAAAGAGGAAGATGATGATGATAATGATGAGGAGGAAAAGGATGATGAGGAAAAGGTAGAGTTGAGTATGGTCAGTTGGCTAACAAGCTATATCACTCCAAGGGTGAGACTAAGTGCAAGACATGCTACCCCCGCTCGTGGAAGCCAACATGTGCAGCTAAGTTCCACTCAAAGGCAAAGAGCTAGTACTGTCTTCTAGACAAAACAGACAAGCCTCAAACAGACAAGCCCCTCAGTCTCACACTGTTCCAAATGAAGCATCAGGAAGCGGCATCCTGGCTAAAGTAATGAAAAGGCAGAACAAAATATCTGAAATGCTGATACAAGAGCAACGTCATTCATTACTTCCTACCAGAGAAATACCAGTGTTTAAAGGAGATCAGTTGCAATACCTGCCAGTCTTCGAACATACAATAGAAGAAAAAACTGAACTACCGGGATCGCTTATTCTTTCTTGAACAGTTTACTGAAGGACAAGCTAAAGAGCTTGTAAAAAGTTGCCAGTATGCAAATCATAAGAAGGGTTGCAATTAAGCTAAAAGATTGCTTGAAGAAAATTTTGGAAATCAGCTCTTGATCGCAGCTGCTTGCATGGAGAGGGTTTCAAAGTGGAATGCCATCAAGAGTGAGGACAAGAAAGCATTGCATGCTTATGCAATTTTTCTTTGTGGATGTCTTAACGCAATGCAAGACATTGAATTATTGGATGAGATGAACACCCCATCTCAAATGAAGCAGGTGATCCTGAAACTACCATATAAACTCAGGCAGAGGTGGCGAGCTACAGCCTATGACTTTTACGAACGAAAAACGCAAAGTTTCCTGAACTTGTTGCTTTGGTCGAATGACATGCTAGAATAGCAACAGACCCTCTTTTCGCGAACATTCAAGACCCTGCCCCCAAAAAGGATCAAAGGGGAAGCAAAACATTCAGTGGAAGGTTCATTCCCGATCACAAGAGAAGTAGCTTTGCTACTATTGCCACCCCTGGTGTCCATGTTGAACAGAAGCCTTGCAAGAGCTCAAAGCCTGACAATGTCAATGCCACTATTCATAGACTTTGTGTATTCTGTGCAGGAGAGCATGCAGATGAGTCTTGTAAAATGAACAAAAGACCTCACAAAAAAAAACTGAATGTCTGAAGACCAAGGGAATATGTTTCAGCTGTTTAATTAAGGGACACAGAAGCAAAGATTGTCAAAACAGATGGAAGTGTGATGTGTGCTCCCAAAACCATTCTGCACATATACAAAGAAAAAGATGTAGAACAAAAGAAGGATGATGCTGACTAAGAAACAAGTATGTCTGTCAGCAGTGGAATGGTTTCTCTGGAAGCTCATGGTGTTACCGGAGCCGGTGACGGCCAAACACTTTCAATAATCTCAGTACAAGTGAAAATGTCAAACTCAACCCAGATTGTTCAAACCTACACATCGATTCAGGGAGTACAGCAAGCTTTTGTACTGAGGCATTGAGAAAGCAGTTGAATGCTAAAGTAAAGAAAACACAAATTCGGCTGAGAACAATAGGCCAAGAGAAAGCTGTTAACACTTCCTTTGTTCCCACTGGTCGTCTTGAGGTAAGCAACATCGATAGTCTTGAGTTTTACGAGCTACCAAAACTGTATACCCAAGATAAAATCCCTGTAACTAAGGAGCACATGCCCACGCAAGCTGCACTGGAAAAGTGGGATTACCTGAAGAAAATTCAGCTGACCAAAATCAATGCGCCTGTTGGACTGCTCATTGGAATCAATGCGTCACAGTTAATGGAACCTTGGAAGGTCATTAACAACCAGAATGAGGGACTTTATGCTGTTAAAACAGTGTTAGGATGGACAGTTAATGGACTGTTAAACAAAGGTGACGGTGATGAAATGCATACTGATTTGAGTCACCGCCTATCAGATTTCAGTAACCGACTTGAATGATCTTCTCATCCAACAATACAACCATGATTTTCCAGAAAAGAAATGTAAAGAAAAGAAAAAGATGTCTGTTGAAGAAAAACTGTTCATGGAGATTGTCAGACTCTGCTGTAAAGAAAGATGGACATTATCAACTTGCACTTCCACTGAAGCAAAGGGAAACTAAAATGTCAAACAATCTGGCGGAACAAAGAGTGATGTCACTAAAGAAAGTTCCACAAGAATCTAGCTTTCCATGATGAATACAAAACATTTTTAGAAGGCATAATACAGAAAGGTCATGCTGAGCCTGTGCCACAGGAAGAGCTTAAGGCTGACAGTGGAAAGGTATGGTACATACCGCATCATGGGGTTCACCACCCAAGGAAAGGCACAATCCGGGTCGTTTTTGATTACAAAGAACTTCCCTTAATGACAATCTGATCCAAGGTCCTAACCTTACCAACACATTACTTAATGTTTTGATGCGGTTCAGACAGGAACCAGTTGCTTTCATGGCTGATGTGGAGGGAATGTTCCATCAGGTTAAAGTTGTACCCTCAGACCGGGACTATTTTCGCTTCTTATGGTGGCCTGACGGTGATGTCACAACTTCTCGCTGAGCACAGGATGACCGTACATCTATTTGGTGCTACGTCCTCATCCAGCTGTGCCAGTTATGCTTTGCTAAGGTCTGCAAAGGACAACCAAGATGCATTCTCAGCTGAAGCCGTGAACACTGTTCGACATCATTTTTGGATGATTGTTTAAAGTCTGTTCCCACAGAAGAAAAAGCTGTGACTTTGTGTGCAGAGCTGAAAGATGTACAGTATGTGCAAAAGGAGGATTCAACTTAACCAAGTGGATAAATAACAGCAGAGCTGTGCTGGCTTCAATTCCTGAGAAGGAGAGAGCCAAAGAGGTGAATAACCTGGAAAGAGCGCTTGGGATACAGTGGTGTGTGGAAGAAGATACTTTCAAGTTCCAAGTCTGCCTGAAAACCAAACCAGTGACTAGACGAGGTATCCTCTACTGTGAGCTCAGTCTATGACCCACTCTGATTTTTTGCCCCATTTGTTTTTACAGCTAAACACATACTACAACAACTGTGTAAGCTTAATTTCGGATGGGATCAGGAAATTCCAGAGGCTATTAGAAAACTGTGGCAAAATTGGTTGATAAAGCAATTCGGACCAATCCAGTCTGCACAGTTACACCTCTTTTGCGATGGTAGGTGTTGGTGTTGTGGCCTACCTGAAGATGTCGAATGAAAAGAATGATATCCACACAGCTTTCATAATGAGAAAGGCGAGAATGGCACCTCTCAAACAAATAACAATCCCTAGGATGGCGCTTACTGCAGCAACCCTAGCAGTACGCGTTGACAAGATGTTGACGACAGAGTTGAAAATCCCTCTTGAGAAATCCGTGTTCTGGACAGTACATTAAGGTTTCATACCTTCATAGCCAACCGAGTGAGTGTCATAAGAGAAGCGACACATGTATCACAATGGAAATACGTCAACACCAAACTGAACCTGGCAGACCATGCCTCTCGGGGTCTCCATGCTGAGGCTTTCTTGAAGTGCAGCACTTGGTGCAATGGTCCAGTTTTCCTAAAACAACGAATGGCCGAAACGTCCAGAAGAACCTACCTCATTCACCGCCGAGGATCTTAATGACTCTGAAATAAAGCAAGAAAAGGTCACTGTGAACACAATTATTGAACATGAGCAAGAGGCAACAAGCAAAATGATGCATAACTTTTCAGACTGGAGAAAACTAAGAAAGGCAACTTCATGGTTTCTGCACTTGAAAAGAGTCTTGTTACAACTGGGTTAAAAAACGTAAGGAAATACTCACCAAGCACAACAAAAGGATACGGACAAGCAGAAGCAGATGATTGAAGTTGATATGGAGAGGTTTAAAGAGACAATGACTGCTCTCACACATCACAGACGATTTGGAAAAGGTAGAGAAAGCCATAATTAGCTACTGTCAGAAACAAAGCTTTGCAGAGGAGCTGACAACACTGCACGTCAGTGCTTCGGTCAAGAACAGTTCACTGTCCAAGCTCGATCCTGTGCTTAAAAATGGTCTTGAGAGTTGGGGGACAATTGAACAAGATGGCAATGCCAGAAGAAGTGAAGCACCCTGCTATTCCAAAGAATCATCAGGTCTCTCAAATCATTCTCCGAAACATCCATAATCAGGTCGGTCACAGTGGCAGAAATCACGTTATCAAGATTAAGGCAAAAGTACTGGATTCCCTGTGCGAGTGGTACATTTAGAGATGGCTCATTCATTAGATACAGATTATTGTATTAATGCATTCAGATGTTTTATCAGTAGAAGAGGCCAAGTAGTTGAAATAAGATCTGACAATGGGACTAATTTCATCTCCACAGAAAAAGAACTGAAGGGAGCTTTACAAGAATAGAATCAAAGGAACGTGAAGTGAACCTTTAATCCTTCGTATGGAGTCCATCATGGTGGAATATGGGTGAGAAATAAACAAACACAAAAGTATAATCCACAATTATATTTACCATCCACACACACTTCTCAATTTGTGTTCATAGATATAATCCACAAATGTATTTTTGCCATCCACACGCAAACGCCTCTCAATTTGTGTTTCGTAAATTATCATTTGGATGAATGCAAAAATTATATTCAGGGATGCAAATAACATTTTCAGATATGTTTCCAATGTTCACATTTACAAATCAAAAGCTTGGCTTGCAAACTGGCGAATCTACATTTGGCCATCGAAAAACACGCTTGATCTGCTTGGATTTACATGCGGAATTTTGAGACAAATATTCTGCTGTTTTTTCCCGTGTCGATTGACACACAAAACTTCTTCTTCGGCGCTACCTAACATGGATATGTGTTTTTTCGGCTCATCAGCGCCACTTTTACAACAAGTGGCCAAAATTGCGCATTATTTTTAAGAAGTGGATTAATGGTAAATTAAAACAACAGAGTTTTGAGTTTATTTAGGTTGTAAAGTTAACCCCACGCTAATCTTGCGATGGAAAGTTTTTTAAACAGCCATTGCACAAAACTCGCTGAATAATCCAGACCAATATGTAGCCTAATGCAGTGGTTCTCAAACCTGGTCCTGAAGTTACCCCTGTGTATGCTGGTTTTTGTTCCAACCACAATTGCAATACCGGAATTTTAACAAGCTGTTCATTTTTCTTAATTAGGTGTTTTTAATGTTTAGATGGATTATTTAACCTATTTTTTTTTGTGACCAAATGTTTTCATTCCCGCCTCCCCCCCACCCCCCCGGCTATCAAAAATGGAGAAAAAAATAATAATCATAATACATTTTAAAAATAACAACAATTTTTTTTTTTTTTAACCTCTTAAACCACATTATGTTAGCAAAAGAGATGCATGCCATGAAGAATACAATTACAATATTACAAACAATTACAAAGATGAGGTAACAACTGAGCTGAATAGATATACATATGCGCTCTATGTCTTTATGTTTTCACTTCCGGGTTACTTACTTAAATTGTCAGATGAGAGCACCGTTCTGCAGATGAGTGTGCTCCTGAGTTCCCTCAACAAAACAGTGCTGACCATGATTCCAACTCGCCCAGTGCTGTTCTGTGCGCAGCGATTCTATCCGAGCCCCTCCCCCCACCCAGGAGCAGCTGCCAATTGCCGCTCCCACAGGGCACCGGCCATGCTCGGATCTGGCAGGACCGGGGGCGAAGCTGGCATCTGTTATGGTAACATACCTGTAAACATTAGGCTGCTTATATGTTCTATTGCTCATATTCAGTTGTTTCTTATCTGTCAATTCATGATATGGCCTAAACTACACCTATAATCTCTGTTTAGACTAGCAAACATGTAAAACATGTAATTTTAGTTCATCTAAACCCAGAAGACATCGTAGCCATACATTGTAATGTGAGAATCTATGTAGCTATGTTAAGTATCATAACTTACATGCATGTTTTCAGAGATTTTTGAGTGGTGGTTCTAAAAAATATTTTTTGCAGAATATCTGTACCCATATAAATGAAATGTCTCTTTCATGGGACTTCTTTAGAGTTGTACAGTTAATGCCTTGAAGATATTCCTTGTGACATAAAGGGAAAGTGTATAAATCCTAATCATTATATGTTGCTATGAAATAATAATACTTGGTTGCATATCCTTTGCGTGCAAGGACTGCCTGAAGTCTGCGAGCTGTAGAAATCATCAGATTACAATATGAATGAAAAAGCCCTCAAATTAAATCTTAAAGTCCGTACTTTAGCCTCACAGTCATTGTATCATTTCACATCCAAAGTGCTGGAGTAGGGGAGACCGAGGCATCTCGTCACACAGGTAACTTGGCACACTGCTCATAACTCCAACACCAGGGGGTGCTATCTCAAAAATGTGACAGTAATATATGTGACCTCTTGTCCTGAGGTCAACTTCCTTTTAACATGTGGTAAAGGTCGCACTAATCTGAGGTGAGAACACTTTTCTTATTTTTCACCTTTAAACATAAAAAAACGAGAATGTACATTTTATGTTAGAAAACTGTGATAAGTATAAATGTTCAATTATATTATTTTTACACAGCACAGAGGAGACGGTAAGGTGTATTTTGATATCTTAGTTGCAGCCCTGCACTTATGTAAGATAGCAGTATAGCTAGTTTACCACCCAGGTCAGTTCGAGGAAACTCATCACAATGTTGGGGCAAGATTTCACATGTAACAACGTGCCAATATAAACTAACAGGCAGAGTTGCTTCCCTGCTGCAGCCCCACAGAAGCAATTGATTAGACAAGACCGAATGTAGCTTGTACAAGCCACACTGTGAGCAGAAAATAGGACTCTGCTACCAGCTAACGTTGGTGGTTGCTAAGCAATGCGTAATCAATACAAATCAATGTGTGTTTATTTGCTGCATCACATATTAACTCATTTTGTCATTAAAGGCTGAATGATGTAATAACAACCAGGGTAGGAATAGTATACAAGAGGGAGCATAACAAATATAGTACAATATATTAATGTATAATGTGTAATATAGTGTAATAAATATATAAAAATATAGTGTAACAACCTCTCCCCCGGGAAATCCCAGCCCAGCCTGAACCAAGTTTGTTATATTTGGGGGCCCGCCCGGGATCTCCCGGGGGAGAGGTTGTTATGCTAAACACAGTGTAATGGTGTTTAGTTGCAACATAAAAAAAATTAAACATCAATGTTCAGGATCAATTGTTTGTGTTATTATTTGTTGTAAAATACAATGTGACAATTTGCCTCACATATTGTGACAACTTGCTCCTTGATGAGGCAAGTTGTCACAATGCATACTCTGTATTTGATCATTGATATCTCTATATTAAAGTGATGATTCATAATCTAAGAAATAAACATTTATGCTTCAGAATATAATATTTACTTTGATATGAAAAACAAGTACCTGTGATGAACTGTGACTGAGAAATGTAAGTGTGAACCAAAAGTATGCCAAGATGCCCTGGTCTCCCAATTAAAGCTTACAGGCTGAACTTTAGCCTCACAGTCATTGTATCATTTCACATCCAAAACACAGGAGAAAAAAAAAATTCACTGTTCACTCGATATATCCTTTACTTCACCAGTCTGTTATTTCTTTTCACACTAAAACATTACATAGCACACATGATTCAGCTACTCATAATGTCATTATTCATGATTTAATCAAATTACATGACAGCAGGTGGTCCCTTTGGACCCTGACAATGAACTTATTGAATTGAATGTCATCCAATGTCTTTAACAAGATAAATTGAGTTTGTATGAATGAATAACTAATATAGTACATATTGGGACATTGGGATACTGGGAGTCGTTATGTGAGGAACAATGTCAAGAAAGATGACATTTTTTACTTGCCAGTTATGGTAATGTATGGATAAATAGAATTGTATTTGCATAGGATGTATTCCATTATCAACATGTCATCTTCCTTTTATCCATCACCAATCATTGTTCATATATTTCTGATTTGACAATAAACATACAAAATTACAGAAAGAACCCGTGTCATTGTGGCTTGAATGGTGGTGGAGGGGAATTGTCGTACAAGTTTTTACTTTTTGTGAATGTCACCATATTGTGTGAAATAAATATTCAGAAAATGTTCTCCTTGCTTAATTGCTGGTATAATTTATCTGTTTTGTTCTGGAGCCCAGGCCACCCACATCTAATCAACCCATTGCCATATTAACTGTGTTCTTAATCTTTCAATCATTAATCTTACAACAATTTGCAAGATGGATGTACAGTATTGTACCCAGGTTGTGTTGCTTAATATTGTTTAATTGTTAATACCCTTCATGTTATTATGGCATTGGGTTGTTTGTTTGTGGTCCCCTCTGCTGGTATGTGACATGCAGAGGTCTGGCTATACACTGTCCTATCTGGATATAGGGAAAACTCCACGCCTCAACACAATGACAGACAGCAGTTCATACCTTCAGATCTTGATAAGATGTCTTACTGATAACAAGGACGGTGAAGAGAAATATTGATTAGATAAGTTTTTTTCCCATCAAAAGACATCCAAATACTTGAATGAGTTATCATTTGGTGGTCCTACCTTAATGTTCTATATGCTCACACAAAATGTTCTGGAGAGGACACTTTTTTTTTGGACAACAGTCCAATTAGGAGTTTACACTTAAACAAGCTGTTGCAATAACAAACCACTCCTTATAGAAAAGTTGAATCTTTACTTTTCTATAGAATATGGTATAATTAAAAATATAATTGAATAAGGTATTGAATAAAACATTAAGTTACCTATATTTGGACAGGCCTTTTTTTATTTCTTCATACACTTTTTTGGTTCAGTCAACAGATTTTATATAGGCCTACTGTTATAGGTAAATCTTTTCCTAATTTATCTCAAGGCAGATGGATTACAGAAGCAGTCAAGAAGGAGAATTGGCAACTTTTTGGTACACATTTGTTTGTGTAGCATTACCAATATTGTACTTTTCATATTCATATAGGCTTAACGTTACTTCAAGAAAGTACATGGTGTACAGTACAGTATATAATAACCAGAGTAGCGACCTTATGTTACTCAATCCCACACTCAAAACACTATGTATTTATTTATTTATGTATTTATTATTGCATGAATAAAGAACAAATGCAAGTACGCAAAGTAATTTACCAAAATATGCTAGAGAGGTTGGAAACCCTATAGGGCTTATGCTAGAAGCTCACTTTATGAAACAAAATCACGAAGGACAATAAAGGATTGTATTAAAAAGTATTTTTAAATATAGCAATAATAAGAAAAAACTGAATAAATATTAATTGTGAAATTATAAAAGAGAACAGATAAGGGAAAGAGGAAAATACTGCTATTACATTGTAGGATTTAATAAATAACCCTTATACCTGTGTTTGAACACTTAGGGAGGGATAAATTTCATTTAGATTTGTTTTTTGAGAGTAGAATCAATACGCAGAGATTGGTGGCGATATTGTGAAATTGTCCGCGTGTGTCATGACGAAACACCTCTCTCTCCTTGCTCTCTAACCAATTCTGTCGTTGGTTTGTTTGAAGGCGTGGCAATGTTGTTGAAGGCGCCCGAGAGCTGCTGCACCGCTGCTAAGGCGCCTGCTTAACCTCCTGTTGTCATTTCCACCTTTGTTCATGCAGCACTGTTTTTTAGGCCATCTAGGACAGTTTCCAATGCAGTCCGACACAGATATGTCGTAAATCGGCTCTAGCCATTTACTCTGCCTATTTACGCCACTTCTCGCGAGATGTTCAACAAGGTGGACAGTCAGTCAATCAGTCAGTTAGCAACATTCGCTGTTCTAGGCCGGCCTGGCGCCCGGCAAAAACTAAGGCCCAAGAATTGTATAGGCCTAATGCCCTGTCAAAAATAGACTTTAATTAGAATCTCTTGCATAATACTCTTGTCTGTTGTAAAATAAGATTTAGATGCTACTCAGAGAAGATATGTTATTACAAATATATGTAAAAAAAAAAAAAAAGGTCCTCCAGGTTACTGCCTGCAGGATTTCTGTTTTCCTGCCCTGACTTATCCTGGGGAAATCTGAATGATTGGAATTGAGATATTCTGGAATACCAGCAGTTGCTAACGTAGCCTACTGCACCTCACTGCAGAAATACTAAGAAAGGATTCAAAGAAAAACTAGTGTCTATAAAAAAAACTGTATTGGCATTTAGAAGATTCATAAATGCTGTTATTTTTATGTATTCATTTATTATGTTTTCAGCTACGTCTGGCTGCACTGTGAAAATTGATAATATGCTTCATTGTTTCTTTAATGTATAATTTAATTGTTGTATATTGTATATATATAATGTAATGCCTTTAAAAAGGCATGCAGATCGGCGCAACCTCCCGTCCCTCCCACTTCAAGTACAAGCGTCGTCAGAGGTTACGTAGTCGCATGAACAACGTGGTTCTTCATGTCTCGCGTTATGTTGTTTGAAAAGAAAGAGGGAGTTATATTGTAGCTAGCTAACAAGCTAATGTGAGCAGTACAAACTAAAAATGACAAATAACGTGTTATATTAAGGGGAAACATCAGAATGACACTAAATGGATGGAAACGGACGGAATACGATGAGCGTTTTGAAATGCTGTAAGTGCCCTGCTCAACTAGCATTTATACGATAACTGCCTTTCCTGATTATATTTCCTTTCACATGACGTTAGCGAATAGTTAACGTTAGCAGTTTGCTAATGTCTGAAGTTTCATATCACGTAACGTAAAATGATAACTCATCAGACAGACCAGTAACGTTTTTTTGATAACTAACGTTACGTTAAATGAAAACTGACTTATGTAACGTAATGACATTTCTGTAATCGTTAAGTTGGCTAAATACCGCGAGTAAATAAAACCATAAGTTATTGTAACGCTAGCGTAGCTGCGGCTAATCTCTCCACTTTTTCACAACTCCTGCCTTTAAAAACACATTTTTAAAGAAAGCAAAGGCACAGGTAGAATCACCGTGTGCCCCGTTTTGAAATGTCACTTACTGACCATCAAACTCTATCACGTTACTGTATTTATGACGCCGTTTTACACCACACAAAAAAAAAGAACTAGACTAAATATATTTCGTTTGAACTATTACTTGTTCAAAATATCCAATTTTTGTAATTCAGGTTTTTTCGTGGCAGAGAAATTGGTTTTGGCGGTTCGTGTGCGAGCAGCAAATTTTTTTGCATAAAGTTGACCGTAAATCCAGTTTTTGGAGTACAAAGAGCCCATGTAGACGTTGGTTGTAAAGTACCAGTAGGCTTGTGTTTAGGAGTTAGGTTTTAGAAATCAAAGGTTTCTGTTAAGTGTTAAGATTGTATTGATGCGCATTCCACAGCGAGTGTTGCAAGCGTTTGAACAGAGGTGGTTTTTTAGGCACAGAGCACTATTGGCCATTCCGCTGTTCCATTCAGGCTTTTACCCAGGCCCAACGTAGACTATTTCAGCCATAAATTAGATAGGTCACTGTGGAAATGTCGACTGTACGGGACTTTCGCGAAACGTTAAACGTGGTGAAAAGATAAACTTTTCAGGGTTAATCATAACACAGCGGTAGCTGCATATAGCCTACAGGTACGATATTTGGTTTCATTAACATATTTATAGCGACGATAGATTTTGGAGAAAACCAATGAGGTGTCTTCTAAAACGAAAGTGCATCAGGTAGCCTACTGTATAGCTAGTAGCCTACAGTAAGAAATGGAAAACGCCGAATGCTTAGGCCTATTTGTACAACGTATTAAAAAAATAATAATAATAATAATTATTGTTTCTAGCTATATTAGAACATGATTTGTCGTCGTCTGTGGGTCGTAAGCGCTTTGGGCTATTAATAGCCCCCTCTTATTTATTTTTTTATTCCTCCGGGTTTTCTTAAAGCTGTAGCCTAGTTTATAATTTAAGACAAACATGAATACTGTAATTAGGACCGATATACCACTATAGTATGGGGTGCCAACGTGGATCGGGTTAAAGCTTTTACCTTTTCAGAAGTTAGGTCTTCAAAGATAGCCTAATAGAGGCCTGTTACCGTCACAATTTGGTCAGACACGCCCACTTGTTTATGCCAACCGCCATGTTGGAGGACCAAATGCCGGTGTTCCATAACGTTATGCAAACCAAATTTATAGGCTATCACATTTAATCAGGAGGTTGCTTTATTTTCTTTTATTGCTATCATCGTTATTTGCTTTGCGCAATGCTTACAGGTAGCTCAGCAATATAAAAAATTTACTCAAAATATACAGTGTACAACATCACAAAACAATAATGCCAACATAGACAAATATTATAAGGAGTCCCAAATCTGAAACATGGACTGAAGTAAAAAAAGCTGTTCTGGGTTTTATTCAGTTATCCAGCTAGTACTAACTCAATAATCCTGCTTCGTAGTATATCACCTTGGTAAGTGAAGTCCTTGTGCAGTTCATATGGGAACAAAGTGATACGTTACATGTTAAAGTAATAACGGTAGCCAACGCTACAGTAGCCTACTTCAGCAATAAAACATATTTTAGCTCGATGGATAAAAGGCGAATCGGTTCAACACATAAAGTGCATTTACCGTTACTTTCATTATTACTTTCAAATACATTGTTATTTGGTGCTTAATATCATTACGTTACATTTTCTTTTCGCCCTCTTCTGGATTCTCTCATATCACCTGGCCAGCACAGGTAATGTTTACAGTTTATCCAATCTATTTTTGAGACATCGTACAACGTAGCACCCCTAGCAATGTAATATTAGTTCAAATGAACACTGTTTTGATATTCACAATATGCTTATCGTATCGCATTAGATTAACATTAATGTTTTGCAGGCGTAGCAGTCGTTCACACAAATTATCTAGCTACTAACGTTAGCTAAACCTACCGATTAATTCACTTTTAACTTCCTAACATTAAGATAATGCACATAAATGTACATTAGGCCAGCTAGTTATGTAGGCTATGTATTAACTAGCTAACTTTTTCATTTGTTCATAAAACATAATTTACCATTAATGATCCGAATCTATGCTGTACCGGTTGCTGTCTAAATTCAGCTCACTCCTCAATGCTTTCAACCACCAGTCTCTTCTTTCGGTCATAAAATTTTGTTTGTTCACCCTGCCTGGTGGCTTACTATGGTGGGTACTCAGATTATCATGTAAAAGGACATTTTCCCCTTTTCCCAGCTTTATTCGCACATATACGCAGCGCAGAAGTTCGGCATTGTATGTCAGCAATCCTAGTAGCGTTAGCTAACGTTAGATATCCGTTTCAAGATTGACTCGTTTCATGGAGTAGCAAACACGTACTAGTAATGTTAAGCGTCTCTGTTAGAGTAGGTCCCCAACATGGCGGCGCATCCCTGTAACCATTGGTAACTACAGTGCTGGTTCTATGTGACAGGCCTCTATTCAAAATTGGAGCATGTTCCATCCAACTCGCTGCGCACGCATGTCTTTCTAGCGAGATCGCCCCAAAGATTTAGGTTGCACTCTGCCACGGAATAGCTGAGCTGCATTTCTATACAGTCTATGGTTATATGCTTCTTCTACGTGTCGCTTAGTCCTGACTTAGTACGTTTTAACATTTATTCCTCAAGACTTACTAGTAACTATTCATTAGATACTAGTACTTATTCCAATAGTTACTAGTATCTATTTCAGTTTTACTAGTAACTTTTCATTAGATACTAGTACTTATTCTTTAGTGACTAGTAACTATTGAAATAGTTACTAGTAACTATTCAATTTTTAATAGTACAATGTTTTTAGATACTAGTACTTATATTTTAGTTACTAGTAACTATTTAGAAAGATATCCCCAACCCAGTAAGTACTAGTAACATTGACAACGTGATATCTACGTGGCATGCAAATTGTATTTTGTAATACGAACCTGGGCCTATCTCACAAGTGGTTGGTCATTCTGGTTAATTAAACCACTTTCTAACATATTCTCATATAGGTTTGGTTAACATTTATAAAAAAATTATTCAAATCTAAAAGGGTGAGATCAAAAAGTGATTGAATTCTGACGGAATGCCCCTGTATTTACAAATACTTGAAACCGTTCAAACTTGCCCTATATGCATGTTCCATTTAAATATGATACCTTTTGTTGAGATAATTATGCTGTATCAACTGCTGCATTCGTTTGTGATGCACTATCATCTTGCCTTTGTATTTGCGTTAGGTACAGTTCCATCATCACACACAATTCCAGCTGGTCACAGACGGCTATGTCCCTCACCAGGTCGGTCCGTCACTTGCAGAGCAACACTGTGCTGAGCTCATCTGGGGGTTTTTCTGCCCCTGTGCTGGAGAGAAGCGGCAGATGCAGCCGATCACAGGAGGCCAAATCTAGCCATAACCAATCTATCCCTGTACGGAAGAGGACCTCTCAGTCCTGGAACTGGCCTGATCGAGACCCAGGCAAGTACGGCCGAGCTGGGAGAGGACTGGAGGCGCAGGGGCAAAGGAGGGGAACAGGTTGGAGGGAGATGCTGAAAGGGAGTGCCGGTTCAGAAACCAGCATTGTGATCAGTGACGAAGGCACAGATTGGGAGGTACTAGAGGAAGGTGATGGCGGCAGAATGACGAGCAGTCCCATTAAAGTTGGCAACCCCAATGTCGACAGACTTTGGATCTTGGAGGATGATGATGGATTCCAGGACAGAGAGCATGAGACCCATGGTCAAGAGTATGACATTTCCATACTGAACATTGAGCAGGATGAGGTTTTGGAATTTGTGGGAGTTGTAGGAGACACAGACCACTGCAGTGACTCCTCGTCTACAGCATCTGGCCCCACTCTTTCTGCTGACTTCACTCTCCAGTCAGCCTGTCCAACCTGTGCCAAGCTTTTCAAAAAAATGAGAAAACTCAAACACTGGAAAAAAAGCATTGAATACGGTAAGTTTATTTCATTAAATGGCATCTGCGGATGTTCTCTCAAAAATGTGTATTTGTCAGACATAATTTCATGTGTGTCTTAGTGGAGTTTGATATTAATATTGCATTTACCAAAAGTAAATAAACCATTTCACGATGTGTCCAGAGGAAAGTGTTTACTTGTATAAGTAAACACTTTAAAAATAAACAATTCTTTCAGATCCTATGTCGTTGTCATGTGACCAATGGGTTTCGACGAAAATCTGGAGGCCAAGAACCCTGTCAAACAAAAAAGGGTATGTGACATTGAAATTATATACTTTACGGTTTCTTTTTTCAGTTAACTTGCTACTGCATGAATACCACCTGACAACCTATTGTCGGGGAAGTGAGGATAAAGTAAAAATGTGTTTATTTCCTGACTCCAGCAATTCCAGCACTCAATGCCCTTGTTAAAATGTCCAGCACTCTAAATACTGAACATGAGCGGTATTGTGTGCTAAAACCCCTCAATCTACATTTAATTATATTTAATGGATTATTATTTAAAATGACAATCATCAATTCAATCGCCAAATTCATTGATAGGTCAGTCGAACACGTCAAAACAGTCAAAATCCGGTTTTAAGATTAAATAATTTTACTACAGGAAAAACTGTCAATTAGAATAATGAATTGGAATCATACGTTCATTAATGAATGTAGGCTCACTGCTTAGAATTTACAAAAAAGACATTAAACCAGATGTTAAATTGAAATTACCAGTAAAGAGAGAGAGACCGATAAGCCAGACCATGCCAGAATATTCCAGTTTCCGTGCAGGAGGAACAAAAGAAAAGCCCGCTATAAAAACTCAGATGTCGTGGGTTTACACCAAAAAGGCAAAAGTGGAAATGTTCTCTTTCGGCCCCCCATAAATATCTTTCTCCTCAAGCATTGACGATTTGTATAATTAGGTTATGTCGCGTTAAGTTGTGGAAGGGGGCAGGGGGTGGGTCAGACTCCTGTATGACAAGGGTTTGCTTATCTGAAAGCTGATAATTTATGTATTAATTAGTTATCTTATGTTGTTGGAAGCACCATGATATTATTATCAAAAGAGTTTTAACATCTTAAGACCAAACATGAGTGGGTTAGGACAATAATCCAGATCAAATACTGAAAACCTCTAGAAAATTGACATTTGCTTCTGCTTTTAACAATGGAAGTTGAATGATTGTTGTACGATCTAGGGTTTGGGACGATACCATTTTTTTCAGTACGAGTACTCACTTTTGGGTACCGGTTAGGGGTGTGACTTCAAACTGTTTAAACGCTAAACGTTAACAAAAATGCTAAACGTTTAGAAAAATCTCTAGACGTTTAATTGCAATTTTAAAAAATAAAAAATGTAAAACATTAAAAATAATTTCTAAACCATTTTCTTTTAAGGTGTTTTTTTTTTTACTGTGATTGTCGTATGCTCGTGATTATTAATGCTGATCTGGGGTCGGTGAGGTAACGTTAGACTACCAGGGGAAATAGATGTTCCTTGAAAAAAGCTTTGAAAAAAGCGCCATTTGGTCTCACTTTGAGCATATTTCAGAAAATAAAGTTAAATGTAAACTTTTCGACACAGAGTTAACATACTCTAACAGCACTGGAACAATGCAAAATCATGTGAGACTTAAACCCCATCTGTGACTGAGTGACGACAGCAGCCAAGTCAGCTCAAACCCGACCGCTTCTCAGCAGACATCGAGGGCTTTCGCTTTGAAAAGGTGCGACAATACTAGACAATAACTTTTTATTTACTGTGTTAGATCCATCATTACATTTTATGTTACCATCCATTCTAGCTTTAGTTTAAACCAGGCCGTCCAGCGAAGGATGGGCTCCCCCTCTCTACTAAAAAGAGTCTCTAGCCAGGTTCCTTCTGAGATTTATTCCCATCGGGAGTGTTTTTCTTCCCACTGAGGAGTTTTTACCTCGTTTGCTGTTCGGGCCTCTCCGTATAATGAATTTCACTCCCATTTTCACGTTTCGTTTGACCGCAAGCCTTCGTTCTAGGTTATTTGTGAGTCCCGCCTTCGAAGCGTTAATTGATCAACAATAAAAATAGAACATGAAATTGTCATTTAAAGTCTCTTACACTTTGCAACCTGTTGGCTGTAGACCTGTAAGATTCCGTTTTGGTATCGGGTTGTGTATCGGAGCATTTTTACAAGTACGAGTACATGAGCACAGGATCAGACCCGATACCGATACCAGGATTGGTATCGGTGCATCCCTAGTACGATCCTTAAATTTGCCCAAAATATTACTGTCCATATGACAAGACCAGTGGTAACACCCTGGCCGGGTGATTCTCACAAAATCTTGGTTTCATTAAACATTAAATCTTTAAAAAAAACTTGCTTCAACAAATTTCCTATTTAGGCATTAATAACAAGGTCGGAAGTGTTTGTGAGTGTTAATTTTAAAACATTTACTGACAATTTAACACCTTTTTGAACATATTTTCCAAAAGTTTTTAAAAATCTCATTACCGCAACGGTCTGAAAATGTCTAGACCATTAGGAAAGCTAATACATTCATAAAAATGTATTATTAACAGTCATGCACAGTTACTTGAAACACTGAAATAATACATATTTTTAAATCAACATTTTAATTAGATTTTGACTGATTTCTCTCATTACCGAAACACCTTCCGCAATGTACAACCTAATATTTTTGATATTTATTTGAAACCTGACATATTTTCTAAATGATCTGGCAAACCTGAAAGAACATAACGTATAGATTCTGCACATGAATTTAAAAGCAAACTACTATTTTTCCATTCATTAAATTAACATTAAATGAACGCTTGTTGCGGTAATGATACATAGTTTTCAGAAATGAGGTTCATGATTTCGGTAATGATAATACATATACTAAAGGCCGTGACACACCGCCCGCGATTTACTCGCACGAATAAATCGCACGTTGAAAAATAAAAACGAACTCCTGTATTTTCATAAAATCTTGCACATCCAACGCGAAATGTCCTTTGCGAAAAAGCGGCATTTAATTTATTCGCTTCAAGTTCGTTTTTTGCGAGTTTTCGTTTGCGAAACTTTTTATCTATCCAATCATAACAAGTTTCCATGACTGACGTCACCGCACTACCACAACAAACTTCAACATCAAATATCGCGGACCAAGTGATTTTATATGTGTCACAGAATAGCGTCCTTTTCGACAAGAGACATCGTAGTTACAAAGACAACGATTTGAAGGACAATTTGTGGAAAACCATAGCCGAGCAAATAGGCTATGAAGATGGTGGGTTTATAGCTAAATGGTTGCAATACGCACAACTTGCTATCTGATCAGCTCCCTCAGGTTATTAGCATTGGCTTTAAAGTTGTCTCCAGCTAACCTTTAGGTCTAACGTTAACGTTGATAGCAGTTCATGTAAAGAAGATAACAATCCAGTGGCGATTACACACAAACATAGCTATTTATTGTTTTACTTTAGGCGAGTTCATGTAGGCTACGCTGTCACCGGCTGGGTTGTTTGCCTTGGTGAAAACAGGATGAAAGCTAGCGAACACTTGTCTGTGTGCGTGTCAAATAAAGTTCCACAAAAATCTTATTCCGACTGCTGTGTGGATTTCCTGATTACTGATAGCCAAGTTATATAAATAACGAGGAAAACAGACGAGGTCTGCCTGTAGCGATCGTTTTGGAGAAAACTCTTCAGACTTCATGAGTTGATACACTGTATAGAAGACTACGACAAATGTATTTTAAATATGTTTGCTGAAATGACGTAATGTATTGTTATGTTGTGGTTAACCCTTTATATTAGTGGAAGAGATCAAGAGGCAGTGGAACACCTATGTCCGTAAAAGGAGGGAAGAGAAGGAGAGCATGTTGTAGACAAAACAAACTTTACATAAGTAAAAACGGACACATAATAAGCCCGGTTCAATATTTTGCCAATGTAATTTAAGCATGCTGTTTTTAACGTTCTGGTAGAGGGAAAAATATATACTTTCGTTCCGTGATGGACCGAACGGATAACCAGGTCGTCATCGCTTGACGAAGAGTGATCCATTTTTATTCGCACGGATTTAAAAAAGCGAAAAAGAACGCGAACTTTTCGTTTTTTCGCATCGTTGCTGGTGTGTCAGGTTTTTTCGCGAAATATTCGCAGACGAATTATTCGCATTTTCGCCTCGCTTATTCGTTACGTCCCCAGTGTGTCACGGCCTTAAGACTGAGGTATGGTTAAAAACATTATAAAATTTAATGTAGAAAATAAATTAGATAATATTGGAACAATCATAAATTCAAGTTCAATCAATTTCATTTTGCAGTGCTTCAAAAGTGCATAACATACACAGGATAAAAACAACACATACAAAAAAATTAGAACAGGGCAACATTAGAACATATGCTAAAAACACGTAAACCATTTTACCACGGCACTGAAAAATTACCGACCACCTAGGGCAAATACCACATTCTGATTTGTCGATACTTGTCACGTGGGGGTACATTAATTCTGAACAACCATACTGACAAGAACAGATGTGTAGAATTTGCGCACAGCTAAAATATCAAACAAATATAAATGCGCATACCATACTGTGCACACCATACACTTCTAATTCATGGAAGTAGTCCAGTTCATTTTCCCTCCAATGTTGATTGGTTGTGTGTCATATACATTTTTTTCTAAACTTCAAAACGATTGTGAATTAATTACTTTGGCAAGGTAGCTGTGGTATAAGCAGGATAATGCACTAGTAGAAAATCAGTTAACCGCACTCCAGGGGGTTAAATGGCCGTCCGCTTCACTGTAATGAGATCAACTTGGAGGAAGGGTGCACGTGGCCGTTGTATGGCGGTAACTATCAGTCTAGTCCTATCACAAACCCCAACGCCTCCTGCTACTCTCTCCATTCCCCTTACAATTCCAGAGTTTTACACACATTTGTTTGTGCACTTTTCCCAGATCTCAGGCAACACACAGAAGTGTCGAGCTGAGGATGTGTCAGGTTGTGGCTCTGTGAGAGGATGGCTTTTATGTCGTCAAAGTAGCACCTGACTTTTTCTTCCTCAAATTTGATGCATCCGCAGGCAAAAGCAGGACACGTCTCGGTGTGGATAAGGCCTGGTTTTGTCGATGTCAGCTTAAGGAGAAAAGAATAGTAATTTTAGGTGACATTAAACATACGCATCATCCATTTCATTATTTCATATTAGTATAATGTACTGAAAGCCTAAATATATCGCACGTAGAGAATGATGCTCAAGGCTCAATATGGTGCAACATCTAATGCCTGTATAAAGACATAGAGAATACAGACTTTTATTGAAGCGCTGTTTTGCATGCATCTTTACACTCGCATCACATACTGACGAAACTTCTAGAATCCAATGATCCAATATCTTTCAATCTTAAAGTGATGGTCAAGGGATTCTAAAAACTTAAAATAACCACAACATATCACAGAGGGATGTATCCACTACACACCCACCAAATATATTTTCAAGAAAATGTGAATAGGTATATTAATATACATTTCAAAGTCAGCTAATAAACTCTAATTCTTGAAAGGACTCTTGAAAGGATTGTAGGGGTGTGGTCTCAACCCGAGTGCCATCGACATGATCCAGCCCTACGTGTTTGAACCACAGAACTACTAGTTGTGTGGTTCGAACCATAGGTTTGAACCCGGCGAGGAATTAATGCAATCAATTCAAAGTAAAATACAGTGCGAATGCTATCAAGAGATAAATATCACACGCAAGCTCGCAATCAAAGTTAAGTTAACTTAAACGCTAATCAGAGTATTGAAACCGTTTGATCTAACGTTAGTCTATTTAAAGCAAGCTAAATTGCAAGGCGACGTTTCACCAAATGCATGTTCCAAACAAATCATTAAATAATGGTAGGTTTTATCGTGTTTTTAAAATTTATTTAAAGGCCCATTCATTCATTTTGGTTTCTTGGCAACTAAGTACTTCGGTGGATAATGGTTCTCGTCGTATTTTTGTTACTGTAACCAGCCACTGAACAATACGACAAAACCATTTCCAAGGCATGGTTTATTTGGCAAAATCTTAACTATCTATTATTTTTTATATATTATCTGATGATTGAGCAGTGCAAAGTAAAAACAACATGTGAGTGATTAGTTTGTTTCCATGCTGAGCTGTGCAAGGAGCAAGCTAATGTTACTAGCTAGCACCACAGAGGGATGGATAAAAAGGTGAAAGATTGGGAGAGGGATAAAATTGGTATAGGGATAAGGAGAATGGGGGGGGGGGAAATAAACACTTTAGCTAACTAACTATTCCAAATCCAAATGCTGATAACGCGGACAACTATTCTCAAGGGCAAACAAAACGAGCGTTTGGTTCAGACTTCAGACAGGATTTCTTATCTTAGTGGGACAGGACAGGACGGTTTTATTTGCCTCAAACTATAGGAGGATTTATGTAATGAGATCAAAGTATGTATAGGTTGAGGTTTCACTGGGTGGGTGGACTGCTAATGGCAGTCGTTTAGGCTAGCTTCCAGCGGCAGGGCATGGATTCGGTTGCACTTGTGTCTGTGGATGTCCTTCAGGGAATGCCAGGAGAAGACTGTGGGTCTTGAAGGCCTAGGCCTTTTTCACTCACAGCAACATGTAAAAGAGGGGAACAGTTAAGGACAGCACTACATTTTATAAGTGCGGTCAGTCTATTTAGGGCAGGGGTAGGCAACCTTGATCTGTGTAGGGTCCTTAATCTGGGTGGACTGTCATCTGTGGGGGCTGACTTGGGGCTGACCACCTGTTTTTTTGTTAATTGTAGAAAGCTGTGGACACATCTTAGCCGATTAAGGAAGAGTGCTTTGAGCAGCATTGAGGCTGGAGAAATGCTACAACCAAAGACCTCATGCTCAAGACCTCATGTGTTTCTGCACAGGTGAGCCAAGGTGTGACTATACAGAAATATGCCAAAGCTTTATGAGTTGACTGTGTGTGGCTGTGTCTGCCTGTGCGGTTGCATGATGCATGCGTTTGTGCATATGCTGTTGTGTAAGTGCATTTGTTTTTGAGTGTTCTTGTGTGTGTTTTGCAGAAACCTTTTGCAATGCAAGAGAAAGGAAGCCCTGGATCACAGAAAGCCATGCCATATGAAGACAACGGTGGATCGTCATCAGAGGGCTGTCAGAGTCAGCGCAAAGGAGAGCAGGAGGAAGAGGAAGTTGTGTGAAATGGAGCCACAGTGGGAGGAGCCACAGGAGGAAGGGCAGCTGCATGCACACTGCACCAGCAGTAGCAGCCATAGGGGTGAGGAGGCTGCATTGAACGTCCATGAAGAAAATGGCAGCGAGGTCAAAAACAGAGCCCGCAGGAAACTGGAGTGCAATGGGGTATCTGTCACCCAAGATCCTCAAAGGCAGTACGAAAAGCCTCAGTCCCAGAAAACCACACAGCAGGATATCAAAACAGATGCACACTGCACATCACTCACATCAGCAGCCAAGAGGAGTAAGACATTTAAGCCTTCACCTGTGGGGGGTCCCCTGGATCACTGTCCCTGGGTGCAGGGTGGGGGCTTTAGGTCCATGCTGGCAGAGCTTGAAGGTAACAGAAATATGGTGGTTCAAGAGCTTGCCCACTTGTCAGTGAATAAACTAAACTAAAAATGTGTAATTATTATTGAATGTTTACCATTTCACCGTCTAAAATATAAAGTGGTCCACTGTGTTTAAATGTTCATTTTACAGTTACTGCATTTAATTTTATCTCTGTGACACATTAAAAAAATGCACCTTACAATTACATTTTGTGCTTTAATTTATTTTGTTATATATACTTCTAAATGTATTCAAACGGGTGCACAAAATGGCTCTAATATGAGAACAGAGCTGCATGCTTTCATTTCCATTTTACTGGTTATCAGCTTGGCCAGTTTAATTTCTAACAAAACATTGTTTACCCTCCAAAGGCGAACATGAACTTCCAAAATGAAATGGCTCTTCAAAAGAGGTTTTTTTGGTAATACATGTTTATTTACGTACTGTGTGTGTGGGTTAGTTAGTAATTGACATTTTTCATGGAACTGTGTACATTATACCCAGCCTAAACAGTATGGTCGGTAATATATGTACACTTGATAATGCGCACTATGAAAAACTGCCGAATATCAAGATAAAGATTAAAGGGGAATTCCACCGGAAATTTATGTTTGATTCATGGAAGAGTAGCTGTCCTGATTAAAACAAGCTCTCAGCCAACTATCTGTAGTGAGAGCAGAGATAACCCCAAACTACTGCGCATGTCCGAGGTACCTGTTTTACTGTGGTCTACAACGGCCAGGGGCTTACAGTTTATGGGTGGGTGTTCAACAACGCCAGTCACATGTTGCCACTCCTACGGAATACAAACTGAGTGGCTGGGCGGGCGTTACTACTAATCGTGCCTGGAAGCCATTCTTTCAGAGAGTACGCCATTCACTGGGAAGCTAGCCACTAACATTACAGTTCAACTGAAAAATGGTCACCGCCATTAGCTGGAATCTCCGGAGAAAAACGGGGGAAATGCAGCCATTCATTAAGTTTTATTTAGGAAAACAGCCCTTCATTTATCCACTTTAGGTATAGTGAAAACATATTAGCTAGCCTAGCCGGAAGTCTGCAACACTTACTCATTTCTCTTCCAGATCCACCACCAGCCTTGTTTATCCGAGGCCCTCCCGGTTCGGCTGCCGCCTCACGCCTTCAACTAATCTTCTCAGCCAGGTATTTGGGCTCAAAACGGTTGCCTTCCATCTCCGATTTAAGCAAAATTGCTCGTAAGGTGTTGTCATCCACTGCATGGTCCACAAAATCTTTGAAAGCGATTGTACTGAGAATAATTGGTAACTTAGCTAAGAACTTTGAGTTAGCTGGCAAGCGAATACTGTTTACAGTTGTAACAGGTTCACTCTCTGGCTATGTCCGAATCGGCGCACTTGTCTGCAGTAATTTATGCCAGTAGAGTATGCTTTAAAAAAAAAAATGATTTTATGCGCAACAAAACAGTGAGCAGTAGCTATACAGTACGCTAGGACACAGGAGGCGGCTAAATGGGGCTCTGACACAGACAGCCTCACTCTTTGTGAGTTTGGTCACACCTCCTTCAACATTTCAAAAATGAGGAATAGAATTCTTTTATTTCCCGTTAGGGAACTTCAGTTGTAGTCTCAGCAACAACAAAAAAGACATTGGGGCAGACCCACAACACACAAACATATCAAATGAAGACATCCAACAGAATCGTTACATCAATAAAGTGAATTAAAGTACAATACAGCCATGATTTAAAAATAGCCCCCGCTGTCCCGAGATGTCCAGTGTCACCAAACAGTCCAACACACAAACTCCGCCTTCACGACTCTCCTCCATACACGCAGCGCCACGGTCTCCACCGCCAAAACGGAGCACCGAACTGCGTCAATCTTCCCAGTCTCCTCACTTCTCACTCCTCTCCCGCATTATATTCTCCTTCCCTGGTTGCCTTTTGGAGATTGCCTGCACTCCTGGATCAGTCCCGAGTCCGACATCTTCAACTCTGGTGAAGAGCGATGGTAACTTTGTTACTGGAGTCTTCAGTTCCCAAGCATATGTTGCGAATGCGTCTCCATGGTGACGACCACAAACAAAATTATATCGACTAGACAATAGAATAGAATAACTTCTATTTCCCTTTCGGGAACCCCAGCAACAACTAAAAAGACATAGACAGTGGGGCAGACCCACAACACACAAACAAACATATCAAATAAAGACATACAATAGAATCATTGCATTAATCAAGTGACTTAAGTTAATTAAAGTAGAATAGCCATGATTAGAAACAGCCCCCGCTGTCCCGAGATTTCCAGTGTCATAAATCCAACACACAAACTCCGCCTTCGCCTTTCCTTCATACACGCAGTGCTGCAGTCTCTGTCCACTGTCGAAACGGAGCTCAGCCTTCCCAGTCGCGCCGCCTCACTCTTCTCCTTCCCTGGTGGCCTTCTGAAGAGTGCCCGCACTCCCAGATCAGTCCCGACATCTTCAACTCCGGTGAAGAGCGATGGTAAACTCTGTGGCTGCAGATCCAACGAACATTCCAGAGCATAATGTGAATGCGTCTCCATGGTGACGACCACAAACAAAATCATCCCGGCTAGACAATTTGTTAATATTACAAAAACAAGCAGCAGGAGTGCCCTGAAAATTCTCCATCCACTTCCCCATACCACAACAGACACATAGCGCATGAAAAAACAAAGACAAAAGCCAGACACAACAAAACACATTCAAATTAACAAACACGTACACGAGAGACAACTAGACTACATGTCGCCATTACAGCGCCACATATATATATATATATATATATATACTCCTCAAAAAAAGTTTGGAAACGTTATTTCGGTCGATTATTCCTCCCCTTTAATAATACCAATTGGTATTGTATTTTATATCGTTGGAAAGCCTGATTAGTCACCTTTACAACGAGGTACAACTTGTAAGGATCATGCATTCGTGGAATGAGCAACACAGCTAACCGTGTGGGTAGCGGCCCAAAAAAATGTGCCAAAATCCCCTGCAATATTCTTCTGTTGGTATTCAGTCTCGTTTTGAGCTTCAAGTGCTGGCAGGTGTGTGACTGGCACCTGATTGGCACCGAGGAATGGGATGCCATCCCACAGCAGTGTGTGACCAGGCTGGTGACCAGCATGAGGAGGAGGTGCCAAGCTGTTGTGGCTGCGTATGGATCTTCCACACGCTACTGAGGTCCCTGACAGTGTAAAATGAATAAAGTGTAAAAATGGCCAATATGTGTTGTTTTTTCCTTATTACTGTGGGAGAGTGCAATCATCCAGTCCACCAAGCAACTCAAAACGAGAGTGAATACCAACAGAAGAATATTGCAGGGGATTTTGGCACATTTTTTTGGGCCGCTACCCACACGGTTAGCTGTGTTGCTCATTCCACGAATGCACGATCCTTACAAGTTGTACCTCGTTGTAAAGGTGACTAATCAGGCTTTCCAACGATATAAAATACAATACCAATTGGTATTATTAAAGGGGAGGAATAATCGACCGAAATAACGTTTCCGAACTTTTTTTGAGGAGTGTATATAGGAAGGGTAGAGGTATACGTTATTTTGACCTATACCTCCTTTGTTAAATAAGCGTAATGTTGTTTTTCAGTGGAATTACCATTTGAATACAATCAAAATACATGTTTGTTTGGACTACGTTTCTTAAAACTGATTTGTTTACCAACAGCTGCATAGCTTCTGAATAAACTTTATATTTGCAAATATTGTTTGCATGGTGTTAGGTAGGGCCTGGCATTTTCTTCAATAATTGGCTGTAATTCAGTCCTCCAGCAGCATGGTGAAGCATAAAATTCAGTCCAAGGTGATGAGCAATTAAAAAATAATAATAATAAAAAATGTCCTTACCTGAATAATCTCTGAATAGCAAATTATATGCAGTTGTTTGTTAATGGACAGCAGTGCTCAAAGATACATTTTTTTCATGAGTGTGACTGATAAGACGATACATAATGTTCACAGCTAATATAATAGGCCTATATAATCTCATGCTGATATTAAAAAATTAAATATTTAAAAATGTTATATATTGCATACAAACCTAATGGTATGTTAAAACATACATTCTGAATTCATTAAATTTGATGACATTGATGGTGGACTTAATAGAAGTATCCTAGAATACAATTGTAATCGTGAAGTTCATTTGTTTTCATTTTGGCACAACCAACCCTAGTCTCATTTGTGAGCGTTGTAATATGGTTCCTAAAACAAAGAGGCAACCAAGGATGTCAGTTTACATTGTCTGTCCCTCCCTCCGATAACATGTATTTTAAATAGTCAAACCAAAACGTATGAGACGTGAGGTACGTTCTTATGTAACTATAAAATTAAATATGTTAAATTAAAAGCGGACTGAATACAAAACGTTGTTTTATGAACTACGGGCATGTATGCACATGGTGGCGCTAACGAACCACGGAAGGTATTTCCATATCGCCCTCACTGGCCTTAAATTATCTTGAGTGCCGAGAAATGAGGAATCAGTTCTGTGGGAATCATTGATTACCTTGAGGAGTAGGCTACAAGTGATCTGATGTAGCCCACTATAATTGAATGTTCAGAGTGTAGAAGTGCGTAGGCTACGTGATGGCGATTCGTATGGACCTGCATTAAATGGAGCTAGCCTACCTTTATTGGTAGCCTATTAAAACAATACCTGGGCTACCTTTTGTAGCCGGTTTAATTAATGACCTGAAATCTGTGGGAATTACGGGGTCGTATGACTGAAGCACTAAAAAGCCACATATGCGTTTTAATGTGGGCTACAGCTATACGTTTAAAAAAAATAAATAATCAGTTTCACCATACAAATCAAATATGGACTTATTTCCCGAAATTTAAAAATGATGAAAAGGACTGATAAGTTAATTTTTTTAGAATAAAAATCTATCAAATAACCATGCCAAATATAGCCTATAGCCTCTAGAGGCTAATCACGTGTTGAATGTGTAATACATGATCTATGAACATAAATAGACTAGGCTTAGAAGTAATTCTACATTCATAAGTAGCCTAACAAAACATGCATAATGCTGCGCAATGCCTTGTCAATAAAATAAAATACTCTTTGTTCGTGGAGCAAAGCAGAGGTTACAAAGGGTTAAAATTATATAGGGCTATATAGACGCATTAGCCTAGCTACTAAATAAAACGTGAAAACCATGGTATCGAGGACTTCATATGTGCATAGGTCCTTGATACTGCTTCAAAAGGAGATAATTCGTATTATTCGTTATCATACTGGCATCCATAGGTCCAAGGCTATATCAACCAGCAAATGCGCTTTGGAAGTTGACTATGCGCATCTGCTCTAGTTGCGTACTAGGCTAAAGCGTGAGAGAGAAGGTAGACTATGCGTTCAAGGCGGTAATTCCCGCATTGACGTTTGTATCAGCGCTTCACTGAGGATAACATAGTTTTTCTGTAATTTGCGGAGACCACTATATTTAGCCTATGTAGTCTTGAAACTTTGCCATAGGTAGGCTAACATTGTGCTTGAACAGTTAAAAAGACGCGAACGGCAAATAGTAGTTTAGTCGACTTGAAGTGGCAAGCTGACAAAGGCTATTCAATTTCGTAAATACGGAGAAATTAAATTAAATCAATAACAGGTGCGTTTGGACTCCTTCACTTTTTGTTGAAATTCAGGTTATAGTTTCCCAACAGCTACGAAGTTCTCTCCTGTAGGCTATAAACCCGTTGAAGTCAGAGTCTGCGAACGCCGTAGGGACATCTTTCAAAAGTTTTCCATTGACCAAATATTTTAAGACGATTAGGCTAGCCTACTCCACCAGCCTGGATAAGTTGGATATCACCGTCATTATGGAAACCTTTGATCCAAAGATGAGCTATAACCGACCTAACTTTGTGCGTTAAGCTGAAGCAACAAACGGAGTGATGCTGTTTCATGTATAGCCTAGGTTACACTAAGCTGATCAGAACCAAAATAGCCTTGTAGCCTACTTTTTAGATTTTTAAAACGGCGAAGACAGGCAGTCTTCCGTTGTATGACCCCTATACCTTATTAATTGAAGAGTTAGTTTGAGTGTCTATTGTAACCTAGTTTATCATCAGCGATGTGTTCCTTTATAGGATTGCCATAGCCTAGGGTACTGTCTTGTGTCTGTGAGATTTGGTCACTGAATTTATGCTGTCTTTCTCTATGCAGTTAATTACAGCAATGGTGTGCGTGCTAGTGCGAATGCAAACCTGCAAAAGTGGACATATATAGCCTAGCTATGGGAATATTCAACTAAAATAAGTGATATAAAATAAAGTAGTTTATCAAAAGATGAAAACCCTGTGCTCGATCCTGCTCCTCCTCTCTCTGCACCAGGTGAGTTAACACTTCTTGTTGTTTTTGTTCGTTTAGAGATTTTTGGGCGCCCAGCCGCTTGCAGAAAATAAAAATTTAAAAAATGGTAAGCTTTAATATCTGACGTAATAATTACATGAACTAAATGCAATGCATTATGTATTTGCATGAAAATGAGCAAGCTAGGCTACAATTTAACATTTCAAAATAATAGTTGTGTGCACCGCCATAAACCCATTAAATCCCCTTTACAGGCTAGGCTAATTCATCTACCCTTTTCTACACGGAACTGACCAACCGGTAGTTGACAACGGAAACATAAATGCCAACTGACAGCTTTTCCAGCATTATTAATAACATCACTATGCTGCTGTAACAAACGATGGAAGTTTTATCATTGGCGTTAGAAGTTTTGTTAATGCCATGTCATGATTGTCAATTAATCTTGAGATCGATGCATCAGTTAATAGGAAATTGCGCACTTGCATCCATTATAGCCTATTTATTTGTGACTTGAAACTGCTGATAAAATTAGTCAGAAAATAGAATACATAGGTTAGTGTAGCCATAAGAAGGGCATTCCAGTAGCCTCGGCTAAATATGTGCATGTAGCGACCGCATTCTGGTTTCTGAGTAAACGGACAGGCAATTTTAAGTGCATTGAGCCAAAATAGATAGCTTATAGTGACATTATCACGATCTACATAAGTATGAAGGTTATTTTGTAAATAAAGTGCATATGCTTGCTAATACCTTTTCCACGAAAGCATTATATATGGGTAGCGAATACATGCATAGCTACGCTGCTGTAATGTCATATTTTAAATATATATTTTTTGAATATATTTTGGAATAAACTCATTTCAATATTGTCGTGTTGCAGAATACACATCACAACCAATCCTCATCTGAAATATGTTGGTGTTCTAAAATGATTCTTAATCTGAATGATTTGGCTTGAAATCACTTGTCTAAGTATATACTCTGGTGTGTGAAGTAGGATTTACATAAGTAACAATACGTGAAATATATTTTTTTACTTCACCTGTATGAGTTTTAACAACACAAAACAAATTTTAAAAAAGTGACCTTGCCACATGAATAGATGGCAAGTGTCAAAATGTAGCTATATGTCCGCCTGAGACGGAGCCTGCTACACGTATTTCCAGCAAAATCCCAGAATTAAAAGAGCCTCCTGATGCTACTTAAATGGTAAAATCCCATTAAACACACAAACATAGCATTTGATTTTTTTTTCAAATATTCAGTGGTAATATATTTTGGTAATGGGACATATATTTGTACTGTACGTATGTGTAAAACGTTGTGTAATTCATTCTTTCATCTTCTTCTTATATATGCATGTACATACACACATATACAGTATATCTGTATGTGTTTACAAAACTTGTTACATCCCAGTTATCTACTAATTAATTACTCTAATTACTTGCACTGACTATTAGCGCCTTTGTTGTGTTTATCTTTGCTGTTCATTCACTCTCAGATGCTGTAACATTCTACAGAGTACTCACACATACTATGATGTGTACATTTTAATTTACATTACAATTACAATTCACACTTTTCTGCTCTTTCCAGAAAAGTTATAGGCCCGTATTGTCAGAGCTCATTATCTTCTTTTTTAAAATTGGTGAATGTTACTTTAGGAGTAGATGGTGGGTTATGTTATGGTGGTATTTATAAGTGAGTCAATGTACAGTGCAGAGTGAATAACACACTGTGGTGGTAAGTCTCATCTCTAAACATACAGGCACATGAACTAATCGGAGATCAGATCATCTGTGGTCTATCAGATCACACACTGTAATTAGATTCACTTGAGTCAATGGCATGCTTTGTGGAAGTTTAGATTTTTTTTGTGTGATCAAAAACAAATGAGACTGAGCAACAAGTAAAAAGTTGTGTTTAGCACAGATGTTGCATGTTTGAATTAGGGATGTACTTTTGGCTCAAATATGCTTAATGGTTAGTGGAGACCATTTTTATCAGTTAACCATTAAAATTCTCATTTCTGACAATTAAATTTGGTCCGCAAGCAAAGTCAATTAATGGCATTTTTAAACAACATAGCGCACCAACAGAATTATAAAAATAAAATGTATGATGTTGAAATATAATTTTTATTCCTTATTCAAGAAAGACAATGAGGTGTTTTTTTGCGCGCGCAATATTTACAATTTTAAATGTAAAACATCAATGATTGCAGGTTTGCTTATATAGATAATGACATGAACTGCTTTGTATTTTGAAAAAGGTATAGTTTTAGGAATCTATCAAGGCAGTGCTTGTCGCCCATGTCTTGTGGGAACTTGTCTAAAATGTACCTGAGAATAGTTCTAGTGATGCCATATAAAAGTACTAGTTCTACATTACAATTTGCATTTAACTTGTTTGTCGTCCAGATGGGACTTCTTCTTTTTTTAAAAAGGCATTCAGTCAAATTTCGAATAATGCATACTTTTCTTCACATTGTATGTTTTTTTGTTATATGGTATTCTTAAAGGCATAGTGTGCTATTGTTTTTGTTTCAGTCATTTTTCCTAATGTTTTGTTAATATTTATTATTGATTATTCATATAATTTGTTCTTGTTTATATCAACCAAATTAAAATATGACACCTTTATTTAAATCCAGAATTGGCCAAACCTGAATTAACATCTGAGGGTACTGTATATAACTGGTGCGCAGTTAATTGTTCAAACACACTTATGCTATTCTTGCGCTTTATTTTTCCAGAAGGAGCTCTGGGGCTTAACGGGCTGATACACTGTAGATGTTTTTAGAGCATTATTTCTATGGCACTCATATGGGAGAGTGGTCTACCTTAGCGATTTTGTAAGACTAGCCCTGCTACCCTGCGACCCCCACCGACCTCTCACATCCCTGGGATCCCCGCTTGACCTCAGTTCCCCTGGGACCCCCTGCCTTCCTCCCCATGGCATGCCCGTAGCTCCAGTGGATCCTTTTTCTCTGGTTTGAGAGATTTCTTCCACTGTGAAACTGATTATTCACCCTGCTTATTGCACAAAAAACAGCACGCCAGAAATAGCTCGCAGAGACCTAAAAGGTTCGAACCCCGAACACAGGGAACATCTCCTTTTGTGCCATGCACTCCACAAAACATAAGAATGACACAAACACATACTTTCGTTTGAAATAAATTAGCTACACTGGGAATTTTGCATTTAAATCTGCAGTATTTTTTTTCAAAATCCTCTTGAGCTCTGCTGTCTGATTTATTTTTGTTAAGCCTTTTATTCTTACAATGCAAATAATATAAAGTCAAATATTTCTCAGGACATATGATAATGGTGAGAGGACTGTGGCTAAATCAACATTCTGTCTGACACATATTCACGCGCGCACACACAAATCTGATAAAAGATATAAAGGACAAAATAGAAGTAAATGCTTTTTCCCGTTTCTCACACATGGTTTTATTTTATTGGATTGCATTTTATTTGTGCGAATTGTGCAGTCAAAGTGCATATGTTATTGTCACATGCATTAGTGGCATTTAGCTATTTGATTGATTCCTGTTCAGATTTAATTTAAATTATGTATGCAACACAATTTGCATGACTGATTTCTTCCCTTAATAAAACCGTTAACCTGTGAGCAATATATGAATGTCATCTCATAGTAGTGGATATAACGATTGTTATACAGTTTATGGGCTCTAAGATAATCCCTGTATTACAGAAACTGGAGCTATTTGCATTGGTAAGGCCCATTTCTTCCGGTGTCTGAGCTAATATGCCATGACACAGATGGGGTGACATTTTCTGTGTAAACGCTGCAGTTGAGAGTTTAAGGCCATGGTTGAGTGGAGAAACAGATTGAAGCTTGCGAGTTACTGTGAAGAGGACAGGACTGCAAGAGAAGGATGATGGTACCATAAACATGACACAGAAAACACAGTTCAGCCCTTAATGTGCACACGATAACTGAACTGCTGTAAGTCAATCCTACTCACAAAGAAATGTGTGCTAAGCAAAATTACACATGCAACTTTGATGGAACTAAGTCTTTGAAATACTGTTACCTACTACAGAAACAGTGTTAAGGAAGAATATATTTGTATAAGGTACTCATAGGCGGTGCCAGAGAGTGGCTTGCTGTAGCCACCTCTGGAAATCTCTTAGCCACCCCTAGAATGTCCATTATAATTAAACTGGAGCTCTGTAGAGGTAATTAGAATTAACTTCTCTGAATGAGAAGAAGCTGAAGTCGAATGCTAACGTTCAATTTTCAGCTGGGAGCAATGTAGACAACATAGGCCTATATACAGGGGGTGGACAAAATATCGGCTTTAACTGTGAAGCATTTAAACCACAATTACAAAAGCATCTACACAGGTGATTGCTATTCATTTGAATACTAATTAGCAGCATGTGTCTGCTCAAAAGAGGTCTAACCAGCAGCACTTTGCTAGGTAAGTCTCCAAAGCAAGATGAGGATTCTAACAGAATTCCAAAGGGGCCAAATAGTTGGTGCCTGAATTGCTGGTGCGTCGGTCACAAAAAAGGCAAAATTATTTAAGGTGGCAAGGGGAACAGTGTCAAAAATTATGACATCATATGCCCAACACCAAAAAACGGCATCAGCAAAAAATAACTGGCTGCAAGTCAAAGCTCTCTGACAGGGACATGCGGACACTTGGTGGGATAGTTGCTAATAACCACTCTAAAAATCACCGCATAATTTAATCAATCCATATCTGAACCAGTCTCAACAAAAACAGTATGTCGTGAGCTTTACAAACCTGGTATTTATGGCAGGGCCACCATTTGGAAACCATTTGTATCCAAGGCTAATGCACAAAAACGCATAAAAACGGTGTAAGGAACACAAAACCTGGACCCCTGAGCAATGGAGAAAAGTGATATGGTCTTATCAGTCATCTTTTACTCTTTTTAATACATCTAGACGGGTTTATGTTTGGAGAAAGCCTACGGAGGCATTCAATCCACAATGTCTGTTGCCAAGTGTTAAGTATGGTGGTGGTTCTGTAATGGTATGGGCAGCCATTTCATGGGACTCATTGGGTCCAATGATTGCTCTCCATGGACGTGTAACGGGCAAACAATATGACATAATTTTACAAGACCCCCATACACACTGCTAAAAACTGTCCTTCTTGAACAATGGGCCAATATCCCACTACACACAGTTCAGAAATTGTATGACAGCATTCCTAGAAGGATTGAAATTGTTTTGAAGGCACGGGGTGGGCCTACTCGTTATTAGTTACTAGATATTCCGTTTTTGTAGATGTTTCCGATACTTTCTCCACCCCCTGTATATACTGGGGTTAACGTATAACAAACATTAGATCTGAAGCGCAATTACTGTGACAATTGACGTTATCAAGCTAGTGTTTTTTTCTGCTGGATGCTGTAATGGTAAATTAGGCACTGTAGCTAGATAGCAAGCTAACTAATCGCTCGCCTTCTAGCTTGCTTTTGCAGGTTACAAACAATGAAAACAAAGCTCAAGTAGGCTATATGTAACATTTGTTGCACTATTTAACAATGATTTATTTTGATTTTTATGTACCCTGACTTTAAAGGGGCTATATGTAAGATTTTTACATGCATGAATCGCTTTCAATTGCCAACGTATTGTGGCGATCCGGGGCGATTACGAGTGATGTAAATTATTGTGTATATCGAATTGTGTGTGTGTACTTGTGCTGTGCAGACCAAGTGCACGAGTGATGGTTGATGTAATCACATGATCAGAGCGTGTTCAAAAGCTCTGACGTGTACAGTAACAATGGCGGTTAACATTTGAATATAACCTCCCGCCAGAACGGCGACTGTTGTGATAAACAACAGTCGTATACAGTTCAGCTAAATGTGATAGCATGCGCTCAACCAGGTCCGCTCTAGAGAATGTTCGAGCGAAGCCAACGGTTGTTTTTGAGTATGACTGAGGGGATTACGTGTGATTGGTTAAGGTGAGCTGCAGGGCACCTATTAGAGGTCGCCCTTGTTAGCATGCTCATTTGCATATCAGGGGCTATAAAGCTGGCTACAGTCCAGCGCGCGTTGTCTGTTCTGCCTGTACGCTGAGAAGGAAGTAATAAGAGATTGTGCTCTTCAATAAATTATTATACCCTCAAGCAAACCTGACTCCGACTCCATGGCTCGCCACAATGGTGTCAGAAGTGGGATGATCTGGGAACAGATCCGCGAATTGGAACGTCAGGTGACCAAGCAGATGGACGTTATCGCAGGAGCGTCTGCGAAGCGGCCCAAGAGTAGACCCGGGGGGCTCCCCGAAGGAGCCAGCGCCGCAATACCGGAGCGAGAGAGGCCGATTGCAGACCAGGCGGAGGTGCCCGCGCTGGTGGCTGACCCCGCGGCCGGAAGCGGAGCGCAAGTAGGTCGGCTGGAAGCCAACGAGGACGCCCCTGCTTCCAGGCCGAGCCAGACGGCGGTGCCGGTGCAGCGACCGACCACACCGTCAAAGGCGGCGATCAAGCTACCCCGTTACACGGGAAAGGGTGAGCTAGAGTCGTACCAAAGCCAGGTACGATTCGCAGCTAGCTACAATGGCTGGGACGAGAGCCAGACAGCCACCCACTTAGCGTTAGCCCTGGAGGGCGAGGCCTGCCAGGTGCTTCTAGACCTGGACAGCGCCGAACCACTGACGCTACCGGCACTGATGACAGCGCTGGAACGCCGGTTCGGACAGCGGCAATTCCTGGAGGTGAGCCGGGAGAAGCTCGCCACGCGACGGCGGACCGGAGCAGAGAGCCTCAGCGTCCTCGCCGCCGACATCAGGCTGTTAGCTCGCCGCGGCTACCCTCAACTCGACAACGCAGGCCAGCAGGAGCTAGCCTGCCAGACCTTCACGCAGGCCCTCACTCCGGAGCGCCTACAACAACAGGTTCGCATCGCCAAACCGGAGTCCCTGGACGCAGCGCTTCGCGAGGCCGAGCGACTGGAGCTCATCCTGGGCACCACACCCAACGGGACCCCGGCTAACAAGCCCCGGGTCCGAGCTGCCGACTGCGAGGACGGCGAGGAGGTGAGATGGGTCCAGCGGAACCAAACTCGACCGCGGCAGCGACCGGAACGGGAGCGACGCTGCTTCCGGTGCGACGAACCGGGGCATTTCGCCCGCGACTGTACCGCCCCTGCGCCAAAAGCGAGAGCTCCACAGCCGACGGGAAACGACGACGGGACGGCCCAATGAGGAGACCACCGTCCCATGCCACACTCCTCCTCAACCAGGCCCGGCCCCAAACCAGCACTCACGCGCCCAGCCTGCCCATCCTAGCAAAAATTCCAAGAGCAAAAGTTCCGTTTGATGCTCTTTTAAGAGCAGAGGAACAGGCCCACGAGGCCGAGCCTCGTATTGGCAGGCTGGGGACGAAGACCGGGTTGTACTTGCCTTGCAGTTTGGACGGACAAGCCTGCTGGGCGCTGGTCGACACCGGAGCCACTATTTCCCTGGTAAGGCCGGGGGTACTTCGGGGTACTAGCGGGCTGCTTTCGGGTGCATGGACCCCTACCTCTACCCAGCTAACCTCCGTCACTGGGCAGAAGATGGGCATGCGTGGTAGTAAACAATTACAAGTGTGTGCAGGAGCCCAGCGAGTGAAACACGAGTTTTGGTTAGCAGATATAAAAGATGCATGTATTATCGGTTTGGATTTGTTAGCGTTGTGGGGAACTAGCATAAATGTGATAGCCGAAACTATAACTATTGGTACCGAAACGCTGGGCCTCCGATCAAAATGTGAATTACAAGCAGCCCGCCGAACTAAATGCCCTGGGGTGCCCCCCAAACACTGTCGCCCCAGTTCTGTGCTTGCCATGACCACCGCTGATTCGCCGCTTGTTACCGTGGTACCACCTCAGGTTACAGTACCACCGCAGACGGGCGGGCTAGCCTCAGCTACCCAGCCCTCTGCGGGGGTGCTGCAAGCCGTCCTAGCATTATGGACGCGCAGCAGCAAAGGGCTCACACCGCAGCAGAGCCAGCAGCTTAAAGCCCTGCTTGTCCGTTACACTCACCTATTCGCTGTGCGGGACGAAGAATGCACACAGACCGAACTGGTTCAACACCAGATTGATACTGGTTCGGCTGTGCCCATTCGGTTACGTCCACACAGGCTGTCTCTAGCCAAGCGAGAGGTGGCGGAGGACAAGATAAGGGAGATGGCAGCTGCGGGCATTATCGAGCCTTCTGAAAGCCCATGGGCGGCCCCTGCTGTCCTGGTTAAGAAAAAGGACGGGGAGTGGCGTTTTTGTGTAGATTATAGGCGTCTTAATCAGATCACAAAGAAAGACGCCTATCCACTTCCCCGTATTGACGAGGCCTTAGACCATATCGCGGGGTCCAGTTGGTTTAGCTCGCTGGACCTCCGCAGTGGCTATTGGCAGGTAAGGCTGTCCCCGGAAGCGAGGGCAAAATCAGCTTTTACCATAGGGCAAGGGTTGTGGCAGTTCCGGGTCATGCCGTTCGGGCTCTGTAACGCCCCTGCCACTTTTGAGCGACTGATGGAGCGGGTGCTGTCGTCCGTCCCGCGGAGTTCCTGTGTCGTGTACTTGGACGACCTCTTAGTACACGCCAGCGACTTCGAGCAAGCCCTCGCTCATCTAAACGACGTGCTTACTGAGATTGGCCGGGCTGGGTTACGGCTCAATCCCAAAAAGTGTCAGCTGCTCCGGAGGGAGACAGCTTTCTTGGGGCACGTCGTTAGTGAGCAGGGTGTAGCCACTGACCCAGCTAAGGTGGCTTCTGTGCGGGAATGGCCGACGCCTAGCAATGTGGGTGAGCTGCGGAGCTTCTTGGGGCTAGTGTCGTACTATAGACGCTTTGTCTTGAGCTTCGCCACCCTGGCTAGTCCGCTTCATCGCTTGACCAATAAAGGTCAACAGTTCGAGTGGACAGGGGACTGCCAGAATGCTTTTGACCAGTTGAGAGACGCCCTAACGGCGGCTCCCATTCTAGCATATCCGGATGTCGCGCGACCATTCATCGTCGACACGGATGCTAGCAATGTCGGAGTCGGGGCCGTACTCTCCCAGGTGGGACCAGACGGGGAACGAGCGGTAGCCTACTACAGTAGCGCGCTGAGCAAGGCAGAGCGTAACTACTGCGTTACTCGGCGCGAGCTGTTAGCGGTGGTCAAAGCGGTTCGCCATTTTCGCCCTTACCTGCAAGGCAGCCATTTCCTCATTAGGACAGATCACGCGTCACTAACCTGGCTTTTAAATTTTAAAGATCCGGAAGGCCAGGTAGCCCGCTGGCTCGAGCTGTTGCAGGAGTACGATTTCCAGATTCAGCACAGGCCCGGAAAGCTGCATGGTAATGCAGATGCGCTTTCCCGGAGGCCCTGTGCAGAGCTGGACTGTAGGCCTTGCACTAAAGCCGAGCAGCGAGAGCAGGTGACGGCGATAGCATGCCAGGTTCAGGCTGTAGAGGGTGAGTTTGAATGGTTGCCTCTTAGCCAGCAGGACCTGCGCCTAGCGCAAGAGGGCGACGGCGAGCTGCAGCAGGTGAAGAGCTGGGTCACGGCGGGGGCACGGCCTGCATGGGGGGAAGTGTCGGCCAGTAGCCCAGCTGTGAAGGCTTACGTGAGTCAGTGGGGGAGCCTGACGTCGCAGGGTGGGCTGCTCTATAGGCGGTGGCAGGCCCCCGGCTCCGACCAGGACCTCCTCCAGCTGCTGGTGCCCCGTGCGCTCCGCCCCCAGGTACTGGGACTGGTACATGGCTCTGTGGGGGCGGGGCACTTTGGCATCAGCAAGACTTTGCACCGACTGCGGAGGAGGTTCTACTGGCCTGCCTGCCGCCGGGACGTGGAGCTGCACGTCCATTGCTGCGACGCCTGCACGGCCAAGAAGGGGCCGACGCAGCGGTCGCAAGCCCCCCTCCAGCGGTACGTCGTGGGAGCTCCGATGGAACGGGTCGGGGTAGACATCTTAGGGCCTTTCCCCGTCACCGAGTCCGGCAACCGCTACGTGCTTGTGGCCATGGACTACTTTACTAAGTGGCCCGAGGCGTACGCGGTGCCGGACCAATCGGCGGACACGACGGCGGAAAGGCTCGTAACTGAGATGTTCGCCCGGTTCGGAGCCCCCGAGGAGCTACACAGCGACCAGGGGCGAAATTTTGAGTCGCGGGTGCTGGCGGCTGTGTGTAAGCGGCTGGGAGTGGCCAAAACCCGCACTACGGCGTTGCACCCCCAGAGCGACGGGCTTGTTGAACGCTTTAATAAAACACTGGCCACCCAGTTAGCAATTCTAGCCAGCCAGCACCAGCGGGACTGGGACCGCCATTTGCCCCTGGTCCTGTGGGCATACCGCTCCGCCGTGCAGGAAAGCAGTCAGTGCTCCCCCGCTGCGCTCATGTTCGGGCGCGAGCTGAGGACGCCCGTCGACTTGGTGTTCGGAGCCCCGCCCGGACCAACGGAGCACCACCAGTCAGAGGCCGGGTACGCACGGGCCTTGATCGAGCGCCTGGAGACCGCCCACAGCTTTACCCGCCAGGCCCAATCCGCCGCAAGTGTTAAGCAGAAGCGAGCGTATGATGTGCGCTGTCGGGGGCAGCCCTTCACCAGCGGAGACAAGGTATGGATCTACTGTCCGATCCGTAAGAAGGGTCTGTCCCCGAAATTGCAGTCGCATTGGCGGGGCCCTGGTGAAGTGGTGGGCCGGCTTAGCGAGGTGGTCTATCGAGTGCGCATGCCCGGCCGAAGGAAACTGGTGGTGCTTCACCGGGACCGTCTAGCTCCTTACCGGCCGCTGTTGGATGGTGTTGAGGAGGGGATGGGCGTCGGCGAGGATCAGCCCGCTTTACGTGCGCCCACCCCTCCTCCACCAGAAAACCCAGCGGCAGCTGAGGGCCCGAATCGCCCTTCTCGCCAGCGGAGAACTCCTGCCCGTTTCCGGGACTTTGTGCGTGAGTGCGGACAGTTTAAGGGGTCGCAGGGGACTGCTGACCCCTTAGGTGGGGGCAGTGTGGCGATCCGGGGCGATTACGAGTGATGTAAATTATTGTGTATATCGAATTGTGTGTGTGTACTTGTGCTGTGCAGACCAAGTGCACGAGTGATGGTTGATGTAATCACATGATCAGAGCGTGTTCAAAAGCTCTGACGTGTACAGTAACAATGGCGGTTAACATTTGAATATAACCTCCCGCCAGAACGGCGACTGTTGTGATAAACAACAGTCGTATACAGTTCAGCTAAATGTGATAGCATGCGCTCAACCAGGTCCGCTCTAGAGAATGTTCGAGCGAAGCCAACGGTTGTTTTTGAGTATGACTGAGGGGATTACGTGTGATTGGTTAAGGTGAGCTGCAGGGCACCTATTAGAGGTCGCCCTTGTTAGCATGCTCATTTGCATATCAGGGGCTATAAAGCTGGCTACAGTCCAGCGCGCGTTGTCTGTTCTGCCTGTACGCTGAGAAGGAAGTAATAAGAGATTGTGCTCTTCAATAAATTATTATACCCTCAAGCAAACCTGACTCCGACTCCATGGCTCGCCACAGTATGAACAGATTGTACCGTCATTTTCAAAATAGACCTTCTCAGACTTTCTCCATTGCGTATAGCTATGGGCTGACTTTTATGTAAAGAATTTGGGTCCGATTTGCCGGGAAAATCAAGAATGTGACATCAAAGCGTGCTCCCGAGTGCCTTCCCTCTCTCTGGCTGGCTGCTGCGTTAACATTGTAGCGGTAACATGGTATGGTTTAAAAAAATAAATAAATAAAAAAGTTTATACAATGTGGCCTTCTGTTGTCCCTCCTGTGTTATTTGGTATGGAAAGGTAAATTAATGAAATGTTGAGTGCTCTCCCTTTCTCATCAATGATTTTACAGCACAAGGCGCCTTTCCAAAATAGTAAGACTCTATCCCGACAAACGTTTACATGGTGTTTACCGTCCGGTTCTGTATATTACTGCTGCGACCGTCCCCTGTGCCGCATTCACGCATGGTATAACGTTTTTTTTACCGTCAAAATGGAAATGTGAACATCGGCCGGGCATTCCAGCCATAGAGAGACCTAACGTTATGTTTGTTGTTTGGGATCAAAACCGACTCTGATGTGGTGTTCTTATTCAGCGTGGTATCACCCGTACTTGTCACATAGCGACGCTTCTGCCCAAGCGTCACCAATGTGACGCCAAAGGTAGCCTTTTGTGTCGCATATTGACGCAGCGTTTTGAGTCGTATATTGATGCTTGTGGCCACATAACTTTTTTTTGGTTGTAGCACTTCAATAGTATGCTTTTTTTTTCTTCATCCGGTAGAGAGTTACGTGAACTCCTGTGGCCAGCCTCGCCCACTATTTTAACAGTTTGGGCATGAGCCCGAGTTATGTGAACTGTGAGGTTATGTTTAGGGGTTGGGGGTGGGGTACGGGAATCACAAATTCACAAAAATCAACAGCGAAGACTGAGCGGGCATGCTTGCAGTGAATATTCATGAGCAAAGCCTTCGCCATAGTAGAATTCGTAAATTCGCGACCAAGTGCGTCAACATGCTGACACAAAAGGCCTCCTTCTGCGTCTAAAGAATGACGCCGTAGGCTGCTGCCCAAGCATCACTTTATGACTCCTTGGGCACGAGACCAGCCTGTCTTATTGGACAGGTAACATAACATTACTGCAAAGCATGTGAAATATATTGTGATGTTCCTGATGGCGATGTTAGCTTGGAATGTGTGAGATTTATTTGATTGCTATTGCTAGACTAAGCTAGCAAAGTTACCTCTAGCTGGCTAACATTAGCTGGCTTGCTTGCTAACATTACCACTAGCAAAATACTGAGTGGATAACGTTAGCTAGCTAAGTTACATCAATTCAAACCTGACTCCCTGGGCCTATTCTGTCTGGTAACGTTAGTTTGGCTATAGCTTGTCCTTTACAAATGAGCCTACTTCACCAGCCAATGTTGCAGGATTATGCCAAAAATGTCTGTTCTTTCAGAACCTGGTATTTTGTACATTTCATGTGCAATAACTCCAGTCTACTCACTCCACTCCCATTGGCTGTTCATTACTAACATTATTTTAGGATTATCCTTGTCTGAACCCTACACTGTAAAAAAAATATTCACGCCGTGGTATCAACCCGCTATAAAGAAAACCACGCAAGACCCATAATGCCGATGTATTATAGAGAGTGGATTAGGCTACTGAAAATGTTGCTCACTCCTGTTGCTGCTGGTTGCAGTTCACTTTTGGGCACCGATGACAGTAATGAGAAGGATTTCTGAACGTTACATATAGTCCCTTTAATGCTACCTTATCTGTGGTTACATGCTGAACTTGTGGTAATTTATGTTTCAAGTGTATTGATGTGTGTGTGTGATTGTGTGCATGCTTTCAATGATGTGTTTTTTTTAGGCAAAGCTTTATGAAATGAAGTACTAGGCCTACTACTTTTTCAGTCATTTGTTATAGTCATATGAATCCAGGGTAATCTGAATTAGGCAGATTTGCAAATACACTGATGTCTGTACAAGGTGATTTTTGAACATCAGTGTGTTCTCTGGCTATAGATACAGATTTTCATCTTAGACAGAGATAAACGGCACACTATTTTACGTAAAATTTGTCATGATAAATTCATAATAAATATTATTTTTAGGGAAAAGCTCTGTGTATGTATTCTTTTTGTATTCTTCGTCTACATAAAAATTTTGTATTGCCTTTAAATATTCTGGATTAGTTTGTTTTAATAAATGTGATTTAAGCATTTAGTGAGGGCAAGTCATTTGTCCAGTCTTTGATGAACATTTACAATTTAGGCTTTTGGCCACATGGGTGTTACATTTTCTCTGTATTATCAGTGTTGAACCCCTTCTCAAGCGCCACCTATTTTCTATTTTAACAAGCACCTGAATATAAAATGGTTACTGCTTTTGAACCCCATTGACTACAGGCATAATCCTGGTCTCTGTAAAGTAGGCCCTAACCCTTAGGTGTTTTTTTCCCCCAAGAATTACTCTAGGAAGTCTGACTGAAACAGAAGCTCGAGAAGTTTGTTTTCGCCGAGATAATGGACTTCACTCTTATTCTTATCGTTTTGGGATTTGCAGAACACTTATAGAACGTATGGAATGGTCTTCTGATCAAGCCGGTTTTGTATCCTGTTGCAAAATTAGAAACCATTGCCATGCACTATAACATTGGGATTGTAAAACAGTTTATAGAGATAAAATGAGTTTTAATGAGTTTTAACACTTTCAAACGGTATATTGTGTGACCATATTGATTGAAAATTTCACCATAAAAACAACGCAATGAACGCAAATAAACTAAATCACCTCCGGCCTGAATATGAGCTGGTGCTAGTTAAGGGGTTAATCAGATCTCCAAGTGACTGAATTAATAGCATGGAATTATTGCTGCAGTACACCGTGTACTGTAGTTTTAGTGTTAATATCAATTTCTCCCTCTAGCCACCCCTCCAAATTACCAAGCCACCCCATAGCCACTGCAGTCAAAAAATCCTGGATCCGCCACTGTGTGTACCCAAGATGTCCTGTGGATATCTCAAGGTGGGAGTTGACCTTCGGAAATCAACAAAGCTCTTATTCCTTCTCAGGGACACTATGCATTACATTTTAACACAGGCTTTTGCCTTCCAGATAAACCAAAATGTTGAATACACTGGTAAATCCCTAATTTAAGAGAAGTTTATCACTACATAGAGTAGCATTTTATTGCGAGATACAAATATATTTGTTTATATCTAAAAATAATTTACTTGACAGAGAGCCAATTCGCATGCAGACTATAAAAATGGCTTTAGCTCAGACAACAGCTGAGTCCTGAGCAATCTTCTTAATAAAGATGCACAATTTCTTTCTCTAGGGCCTGTTTTCCCTGTCCCTTAGCTAAGAGTTCAATTACTTCTTATTTAAATATTTATTTATATATTGTATATTTAAAGGCAAACGAGCATTGGGGAAGTGTAATAAAATGTACAGCGGAAGGATTAGGAACTGGGCTTTAATCTCGTGCTTCTGATGATACAGCATGGGCCGATTGATTACTTTTTTTTCCGGGAAGCTTATGTCAAAAAACATAATCCGTTTTTGGTTTGTGGCTGTCTTGTAAGGTTTTCTGCTGCGGCACTTTATCATCGCGGCGAATTATAGTGCTGTGGGGTTGTGATAAGACCCCTCGCTCCCTCCTGAGCCCCGTTCCTCTGGACAATAACAACCCTGCAGCTGGAGTCTTCACGTCAACCCTCCGCCAGATTTAGTCTGCGAGAGAGGAGAATTTACATAGGTTTCAGATATTGCAACTCGGGGGAGGGGGGCACGGTCGATAAATTGTATCTTGCGTCTACGATTGAGACGGATTAAATGTTGATTTGAGAGTTTTGTCTGTAAACACGCAAACCATTTTGGAGACTTGCTTTGAGGTAGATGTCTTATCTGCGCTCATACAGTATCGCCATTCATTGAAAGAATCTTGTCCTTGGTAAATAATATTCTCATGCGATTTCCAGTCAGGAGTGTTGACATCATGCAGTATGTTTACATTGTCCTGTAAGCATTCAAATACTTTTATGTTTATTCGATTTAAAAGCATTGAATTGTATCTTTTACATTTAAAAAAAATATTATATACAATATTATTAAAACAACAAATAACTCTAGTACCTTTTTTGTTATCGTATTTCTAAGAAATGGCCACTTGAGAATTTTTTATTTAGTAACCAATGGGAAACCTTTTCAAGTATTTGCAGTTTTGGCAAGCAGCATGCATCTTATTTGATGAGTATACAAGTTACCTATGGCTATAATTTCTCATTATGCAATCACATACTAATTCTTTCATGTCTAATCCCTTTTTATATACCTGATAACATTTTTTCGGTTAACATCTGGTTGTTTGAATTTCACTTCAGTCATAGAATAACTGTCATGGGCTTTGTGGTTAATTTGATGTAACATCTTGAAGTGCTGTGACAATTCTTTTTTACTAAGCATGTGACATCTTGTAAAAAATAATTTGGAAAAAAAAGGAATGATTTGAAAAAAAATAGCCTGCTATTTGGGTAAGAAATGTATTTCACAAGATTTTTTAAAACAAGGCATAATATACCAAGCAAAATAATCTTCCTAGGAAAGAAAATTAATCTTTAAACTAGACATATTGTCAGAATTAGAGTTTATAGTACTCTTTATGATTTTTTTTGCAGTGTATTGCTTGTGCTAATGGATGGATGTATTAATTTAGACCAGTGCATTGTGCTTACTAGGGGAATTTTTACATTAACAGTGTGAACAGACAGACACTCATTTTACTTTCTGGCCTGAAAACCAGGAAGTGTCTTATAGCCATCTCAGGGTTATCAGGAATCAATGCTCATCTGAGTCTTATGAAAAGGTAAACAAACTGATAAAAGGTAGCAAGTACAGGATTCTGTATTAGAGCATTTTTTCAACTCTCACTCATTTGAGTAACCTCATCGCAATGGTGTCACATATCTTTTAAGCATAGATTTTGTGACAAGAGTGTTAGTTGCTTCAATCAGTCACAAAGGTTAAATTGGTCAATAAAACCGCACTGTCCGGCAGACAAATGCGATTCACATGCAGTTTAAATATAAGAATTCCTTAAATCCTGAACTCTCCCCGACCTACCAAGGTCAGAATCTTGGGTAGAGGGCTGGCATAAATGTAGCAGCCAATTTATATCAATCGGCCGACTGCAGGCTAGTCCCTTCTGATTGGGTCTCAGCTACCGCGGTTATGGATGTGGTGCAGGAACAGGCGCGGCGCACTCAATCACCTGCAGGCGAGAGTTCTACCAGATAGCACTGCCATTAGCTACAGTATCTACCACGCTAGATGAATGCTGGTGCTAGGCATGCCTGTATCACAGCCTTTACTCACACACGGTGGACTGGGTTCATGTCGCAAGGCAAGACAAGACTGAGGCAATCACGGTTATAAAGAATGAGTACTACAGTATAATTATACTTACAGACTATTCAAATATGCCTGTGCTTTAAATTTAGGTTCTAAATTCAGATGGATGCTAAAAAATAATACAGAATATTTTTTTTCTATTCAATGGCCTGCAAAATCATTATTAAAACATTGGTCATGTATGCTAGTCGAAGTCTAGTGTGATATTCTTCCTGAGTGGCAATCCCTTTTTAATGGGCTTTCTTCTCATCAGCATTAAACCTGCTTCCAAAAACATTTGCTTTTATGTAACCCCTGTTGTTTCTATTTAGCTTGGAACACATACATAATCCATTAGTTGCAGTGCTCTGACAGCTCATCAAGGAAGTGGGTAACTAACCAGCACTTCAGTCATCCACTCCCAGAGTAAGGTAATAGTCTAGTCTGTAATTACTCCCTTGTGTTAGGAAAGGGCAATCACTCCACATGGTAGTGCATTATAAAGCAATCTCGCCCATTAATTAAATCTGAATTACTTTCATCCACAAAACATAATTTGGCAAGCAGAGAATAAGAAATATACTGTAAATCTCGTCTGATTATTCCTTCTCTCTTCATTTGTTATCCCCCCAACCCCCCACTAAAGGCTTTATTTTAGCTTGTCACTTTAATTCGAACACAGAGCTGTCAGCTATTCTGTCTTTGCATATTTCTTGCAAAATATCTGTCTTTGATATCGAAAGAAAATGGAACTGGGGTTTTTTTTTATTTTGAAAGTAACCGTCCAAAGCTTTATACAAAAACCGCCATATTGCAAGAGCAGACACATTTGCTCTGTCAAATCGGACAGATCCATCTTTCATCTCTGTGTAGAAAGAATACGAGGGAGGTTACGCTTCACAAATGATGAATGATCCAGATCATGCATATCTTATTTTATTAAAAGTAAAAACGTCAAATGAACTCAGAAAATTAAATTTTTAAATAAATTAAGTAAATTATCTTTCTAAGTTGAACTGAACAAATCATTATTTGTGCAAACAGGTAGAATATGTTTGTGTCACTTATATAAAATAGCCAGGTGAGAATTTTTTTACTGATATCTGCATGAAAAGTGTGGTTATGAAATTGATAATATGAGAGAAAAATAGACTATTTCCATTACATGGTAATTAAGCCTCCCCCATAGGGGGTGGCTGATAGCAGTTGTTGAGTTTCTTTCTACATTGATTTTCTGCAGGAATTATATGCGTCATCAGACTCCATGTCCACCCACTAGTCCAAAACCACTCTCAAAAAAATTATTTTATTTAAAAAAATATATATTTTTTCTTTTTTTCTGGCTAGTTAATTTTGTGGCGGCGGAAGTTGTGCAACATCTATTTGTTTTGTGACCTTAACCTACTTTTTGTCTGATAGGGCGGCCATCTTAGAAAACACGTTTTTGCTGATAACTCGAGAAGATCGGGACAAACAAAGTATATATCACTTGACTCTTGACACTGGGCACATATTTATCAAATGACAACTATATAGGTCAAAGGTCAAGGTCATATGGATACATTAAAAAAAGAGATGCAACAAAAATTGGCACTTTTTGGGGCGAAAATTGTTTATATATACTCATGGTTTAAATCAATGCCGTAGCATAAATAGGTGAAATGCATATAGCCCGGTTATTCAATCTGGACATGGACATACTTTCAACATGAATTTCAATTTAACAGCCGAGCAGAATTTAGCATAATCTCAGTGTCCCAACATATTTACATATTTACAAGGCATAGTTCTCATGTGGCGAGTCATGGTCTGCAGTATAAAAGGGACTTAACACCAAGTCAATTAAACCAAACCGGTCATGCTGGATGATGTTGCAGGCAGCATAACATTCGCCACGGCGTCTCCAGACTCTGTCACATTTGCTCAGTGTGAACCTGCTCTCATCTGTGAAGAGAACGCTGCGTCAATGGCGAACCTGCTAATTCTGGTGTTCTCTGGAAAATGCCAATCGAGCTGCACGGTGCTGGGCTGTGAGCACAGGTCCCACTACAGGACGTCGGGCCCTCATGCCACCCTCATGGAGTCTGTTTCTGACAGTTTAGTCAGAAACATGCAGACAAGTAGCCCACTGGAGGTCATTTGTAGGGCTCTGGTAATGCTCCTCCTGTTCCTCCTCGCACAAAGGAGCAGATACCGGTCCTGCCGCTGGGTTGTTGCCTTTCTATTGCCCTGTCCAGCTCTCCTCCTGTAATGGCCCGTCTCCCGGTAACTCCTCCACGTTCTTGAGACTGTGCTGGGAGACACAGCAAAACGTCTTGCGACGGAACGTATGGATGTGCCAGTAGTGACAAGGGCACTAGCAAAATGCAAAACTAGAGAAAAATCAGTCAGGAAGGATAAGGAGAGAGAAATGGTCTGTGGCCACCACCTGCAAAACCATTTACTTTTTGGGGGTTGTCTTGCTGTTGTCACTTTCATTTGCACCAAAGCAGGTGAAATTGATTCACAATCGTTTACGCTTCCTAACTGGACAGATCGATATCCCAGAAGTTTAATTGACTTGGTGTTATACTGTGTTGATTAAGTGTTCCCTTAATTTTTTTGAGCAGTGTATATATATATATAGGACCATATTAACCCCAGAAGTAATACCTATTGATTTCTGGATAAAAATGTTTCTTTTGTTATTTTAGGGACAGCTCATTTGCAGTAAACAGAAGTTGTTTTATAAAGATAAGCTTCTTCTGATGACATTTTAATCTACATGATTGTACAGAAAAAGTGTTTCAGTTAGCAGTTCACACAGATCGTACGGGTTACGGATGTAACCCCAGTTCTATGAATACGGTCAACACGCCACGGTATGGGTCATCCTCGTCGAGAGGAGGAGCTGTTAGGAGACTGAATAGCAAATTAACCATCACTACGGGCGGACCCACGTCACGCCATAAATATGGCGCTTGTACGCCGCCCGACCTCTTTTGCCGACTTGAGAGCAATTGCCGTCCTGAGGGCGCAAGGTTCCCCGCCTGACAACACCGCGTGGCGTATTGACCGTATTCATAGAACCGGGGTTACATCCGTAACCCGTACGTTCTATTTCATACCAGTCAACACGCCACGGTATGGGTTACTGTGTATCAAATAAGTCAGGCGGGGGATGTAGTGGGGTAACCAGGATGGCATATCACAGCATGAGTGCGAATCCTGTAAAAAATGCAATATTGGCTGCTTGCTGTTCTACTAGAAGAGCAAGCTCAAGTGAGAAACGTTGAAAATAACCACGGGGTGATAGAACCCAAATCATATTCACGGCTGCGCCGCTGACCCGAGGACAGGGGAGGCAACCAATGTGAATGACACAATGCCTAGGTGATAAACCTGGCGAATGTGGGGGGATGAGGCCCAGGCCACCGCTGCACAATGTCAGCGAGCGGGCGCCACGTAGTAAAGCTCAGGAGGTAGCTATGCCCGAGTGGGGTGAGCTACCACGCCTGTGGGAGGGGATGCGTAAGAGCTGCTGTAAGCCATGGAATCATCTCGACGATCCAGAGGGCCAAGCAATGTACAATAGGATGAAGCCCCACATAGCCCCTCCACAACAATACAAGGATTTTTGGTCTTCCTCACTGCACTTGTGCGGGAGGTATAAGACTGTAGAGCCCAGGCGGGGCACAGTGAGTGCAGCCTGGCTTGTTCAGGGGTCTTGTGGGGAGGACTGTGAGACGCCTCCAATACCATAGCCTGAGATGTACGACCGCGAGAGGACCTTAGACCGAAATGCGGGGTCAATAAGCAGAGAGACCGATGAGCTACTGTGCAGCTCGCTCACACGCCTCACAAAGGCGATAGCGAGCATGAAGTCAGTCTTCAAGGTTAGAGTGAGTCTGGCCTGCTCGAAGGGCGGCTCAGTGAGGGGATTCAAAGCCAGTTGTAAGCCCCACGAAAGGACTGAGTTTGACCTAGGCGAGCGAAGCCGCCTGGCTCCTCAGGGAAACTGGCTGGCGAGGGGGTGCGATCCCACCGTCAGGCCCTCAGTACACTCATGGCAGTCTGATATGGCTGCCAGATAACCCTTTAGCGTGTACTCCACTAGCCCCTCTACAAAGAGGGACTGGAGGAACGCTAAAAAGACTGAACTGTCGCCAAAAACTGGGTAAACCCGTTATTGTGGCACCAGCGGCTGCCCACTTCCCGGTGTAGAGCGCCCTCGTGGAGGGGGCTTCACTGCCTGAAGTGTTACCAGTACTGCTGGCCCTAGGCCCTGCGGCCAGTCCATCTTGAGGCCAAGCAGGTCGTAAAGCTGTGGATTTTGTTGCCATAGCAGGCCCTGGCCTGCGGCAGCATATCCACTGGGGTTGGGGAGGCGCGACGGGGTGCCCACTAGCAACTCCCTAAGTTCGCCATCCATGTCTGCTGGGGCCAATTAGAGGCATCCGGCAGAAGTCGTACCCTTGAGTCCCTGATCCTCGCCAGAACCATAGGCAGGAGAGGGAAGGGGGGGGGGGGGGGCATAGAGCAGGACTGGAGGCCACTGGAGCACCAAGGCATCCATGCCCAAGATCCCCCTCTGGGCCCTCTATGGAATATTGTAGAGGACAAAGCATCCTCCCTGGATGAGGGGCTAAATGGATTGCACACTGTCTGGGTGCAGGCGCCATTCCCCCGCTCTCGGGCAACCCCTGGACAGCAAATCAGCTGCCACCTTGGTTGTGCCCGGCACATGCACTGCCCTTGGGGACATGCCCTAGGCCTGTGCGCACAGCAGGAGTTGACATGCTTGCTTGTAGGGATTGACCTACGTGCACCACCTGGCCGCTGAAGCCATCAGGCTGAGCACCCTTCGGCTAATGTATACTGTCACTGTAAAGTGGGACAGACTCTCCATCCATTTCTGGGTCAGAGAGGCCTCGTTTCCCTTGTTCAGGGTCAGGCCCAAGCTGGCTAAGTGGGCCAGTACTGACCTTGTATCCCTTCTGGCTTGCTCCTCTGAAGGAGCGCAGATTAGCCAGTCGTCCAGGTAGTTCGCAATGCGAATCCCTAGTGACAGAGTGGGATCAGCGTGGCCTCATCCCATTGGCAACCTATCAGGGTGACGCCGGGGTGTCTAGCTACAGGCTCCCATGAGTTATGGGGCCTACATGGCTACCGCTGAAGTGTGCACAGCACCAAGCCAAGGGCCCAAATCAATACAATTGAGGGGCCACAAGGGGGTGAAGAGCCTCAGTTAGTGTATGCTTTCACAGACGGAGGCTGCCTGCTGCATCATCTTAAGTGCTACGGTATCGCTGATATGCGTAGTAGCTTCAACACAATGAGCGTTGACATAATTACCCCTATACCATGGACCCGAACAGCACCACTGCAGGGTGGCTAGGGCCCTGGATTCTGCACACCTTCTGACATGTTAGATGTTGAAGTGCGCCCGATCACCAGCCGAGGGCCCAATCAGTACTACTGAAGGGCAACAAGGGGGGGCAGAGCCTCAGGAAGTGTATGTCCTCACGGACCCCGAGACGAGGGGCATGCGGTTCCTCATCATGCTCCCGGATTCTGCACACCTTCAGACATCCCTGATGTTGAAGTGTGCTCAACACCAAACCAAGGGCCCAAATCGGTACCACTGAAGGGCCACAAGGGGGTGGAGACCATAGCTGAACAAAAAGGGAAGCATGAGCCCAACGGGGGAAAGAGCGCATGTTTAGCCCCCCTGAGAATCCTCGCCCCATCGGGAGATCCAGGGGCGGGGGGCTCAGATGAACAGTATATTCCTGGAAGCCTCGTTTCTTTTTGCTGTTCTTTTTGTTGTTGCAGCGCAACTAACAAGAGAAACAACCCAAGCCTAGCACGGCTAGTATAAAACAGAAGGTTATCAGTTTAAATGAGTATAACTTCTGTAAGGCATGGCAGCAACGTACATCGATTATAAGGTGTGAATAACACTAAGCCAAGGGCCCAAATCAGTGGCACTGAAGGGCACAAGGCGGTATGAAAGCCTTAAGGTAGCATGCGTCCATGGCACAGAGGCTCCTTCCGGCTCTACACCCGTTGCTGTTGCTCCTGTAGTTGTTGTTGCTGTGCAACTAACAAAGGAACAACCCAGTGCTTATGTGGTTAGTATGAACAGAAAAGTATCAGTTACAACTAATATAATTTCTGTATAAAAATGGCAGTGACCTGCCTACAACCACGTTAACAAATGAGTCCAACACTAACCCAAGGGCCCAAATCAATGGTACTGAAGGGGGCACTGAAACCTCAGGTAGCGTGTGTCTACTGACACAGAGACTACCTCCGGTTCCCTTTCAACGAGCAAAAAGACAATTCAATGCCTCAACATGGCTAAATACAATCAGAATATATCGGCATAACCCGATCTAGTTCTGCAAGGAAAACCGGCAGTGAACTGCCTAGCACTTACCTTGAAACGTTTAGCCAAACAACCAGTAGCAAACCGCGATTCCGCGTTGCTAGGGAGGAAAAGCCCAAGAAGCATACTCCGTTAGGACGTAGCTACGGGCAATCGGGAGAGGCAAGAAAAGTCGCGACTCCGCGGGTTCCAAAGGGAACCATAAAAAACAGTCTCAGCTCAACTCACGAGGAGGCAAGCACTATATTTATGGCGTGACGTGGGTCCGCCCGTAGTGATGGTTAATTTGATATTCAGTCTCCTAACAGCTCCTCCTCTCGACGAGGATGACCCATACCGTGGCGTGTTGACCGGTATGAAATAGAACTACCTCTTTCCTGCCATTGTTTTGAATGATACCATATCACGTCACGTGGCGCTGTAATGGCAACATGTAGTCCAGCTGTCTCTCGTGTTCGTTCGTGTTTGTTAATTTGAATGTGTTTTGTTGTGTCTGGCTTTTGTCTTTGTTGTTTTCATGCGCTGTGTGTCTGTAGTGGGACGGGGAAGCGGGCTGACGATTTTTCAGGGCACTCCTTCTGCTCGTTTGATAATATTGACAAATTGTCTAGTCAATATAATTTTGTTTGTGGTCGTCACCATGGAGACGCATTCGCAACATTTGCTCGGGAATGTCGGTTGGATCTGCAGACCGCAGCAACAAAGTTTACCATCACTCTTCACCGGAGTTGTGGATTTTAATATATAATGCGGGGGAGGAATGAGGAGACGACTGGGAGGATTGACATAGTTCGATGCTCCGTTTCGGCGGTGGGCAGAGCCCACGGCGCTGCGTGTATGGAGGACAGTTGTGGAGGTAGAGTTTGTGTGTTGGACTGTTTGGTGACACTGGACATCTAGGGACAGCGGGACTATTTTTTAAAATCATGGCTGTGTTGCACTTTAATTCACTTGATTGATATAATGATTTTGTTGGATGTCTTTGTTTGATATGATTGTTTGTGTGTTGTGGGTCTGCCCCAATGTCTGTATTTTTTTGTTGTTGCTGGGACTACAACTGAAGTTCCCTTGCGGGAAAATAAAAGTTATTCTATTCTATATACATACGCACAGGAGATAATAAGCTGTCTTAGCCTGGTACAGGAACATGAGTGTTGCATTGTACACATCCTTTCCTGTAGAGCCTATACTATGCAGTCTTTGCTGAACTGCTTAAAACATATCAAAACTTGGATGGATTTAAACTTAATGAAAATAAGACTGAGATCATCATGTTTGGGTGACCTGACCTATTGGGTGACTTTGATGGTACTCTTGGCCCTTTAGCATCTTACAATCAATCGTTTGTTAAGAATCTTGGTGTGATTTTTGACAGATTAGTTCAGTTGTCAAAACTAACTTGTTTCAGTTAAGCCTTTTAGCTATGGTAAAGGCCTATCTCTCTCCCAAAGATTTTGAGATAGTTACTCATGCTTTTATTACCTCTCGGTTAGACTACTGTAATTCTTTGTATGTGGGTGTAGAACAGTCGTCTCTTCATCGTCTGCAGTTGGTTCAAAATGCATGTCCATGTCTTTTAACTGGAAAAAGAAAGCATGATCACATAACACCAGTATTGGCCTCTCCCCACTAGCTTCCTGTCCATTTTAGGATTGATTTTACGATTTTATTGCTTGTTTTTAAAGTTTTAAATGGGCTGGCGCCACCCTATCTAGCAGAACTCTTTTATGTTCCTACTCCAGTTAGAGCACTGAGGTCGACCAACCAGATGCTCTTGGATGTTCCGAGATCCAGGCACAAAAATAGAGACGACTGAGCTTTTGCGGTGGCTGCCCCTAATCTCTGGAATAGCTTACCAATTTATATAAGAACTGCTCAGACCCTAGAAACTTTTAAGTCGCTGCTGAAAACTCACCTCTTCTCGTTGGCATTCAATTCAAGTTGAGCTTGACACCTTGACCTCATCTTCTACTGTGCCGCAATTATTTTATTATTATATTTTATTGTTTTCTTTTTCTTTTATTCTTATTTGTTATTTACTTTTATATTTGTTTATTTTGGTATTTTAAGCCTGTTCAGCACTTTGGTCACCTGTGGTTGTTTTAAATGTGCTATACAAATAAATGTTGACTTGGCTTGACTTGGCCTGGTCTCCATACAACAGACCCTATGGGGTTTATAAATTGATGGCTAATTCCTTTCTTGAATTGTGTTAGCTGTGCTCATTGATGCATGATGCATGAGTGGCTTGTAGCAAGTTCAGACGCAACACTAAGACCAATCAACGAACTACAAAGAACAAGAGATGTAAATACACAGTAAAACAAACACGGGTGAGCTGAATAAACTAATGAAACACAAGGGCAAGCAATAATGAACCAATGATTAATTAATGACCAAATAACAAAAACAGTGACATGGCATATGAAAATGAGACGCACTAGGATTAGGATTTGGAAACCAGCGACATCCGGTGACAGACTAGGGAACTGTGACATTACTCCCCCCCCCCCTCCATGATGAACGGCTCCCAACGTTCATCGGGGGGACGCAGGTGGAAGTCTCTAATGAGTTCTGGGTCTAAAATGTCTAGAGCAGGGACCCAGGTCCACTCTTCCGGACCGTACCCCTCCAAGTCAACTAGGTACTGGATGGAGCAATTAACCCAACAGCCGGAAAGGATGCGGTGGATTGTATAGCCTGGCTGCTGTCCCTCGATGATTTGTGAAGGAGGAGGCGGTCGGGAAGGGGGTACCAGTGGATTAGTGACAACCAGTCTGAGTCTGGAGACATGGAATGTAGAGTGGACTCATATGTACTGTGGCGAAAGGAACCGGTAAAAAACTCAATTGGAAAAAAGAAAGTCGCACGCTCTTTATGCTCCCGTATATTTATTTCCAATGTGGTATGAAACAAAGAACTAAGTTTTCGGCACACAGTGCCTTCGTCAGACCTTGGCGAAGGCACGTTGCGCTGAAACATTGGTTCTTTGTTCCACTGTGTGCTTTCATCAGACCCTTATGAAGGCACTGTGTGTCAAAAAGTTGGTTCTTTGTTTCAAACTTTGAGAGAAGAGAAAGCCTTGTTGGCGGCTGTGGCTCAGGAGGTAGAGTGGGGCGTCCGCTGATCGCAGGGTTAGCGGTTCGATCCCCGGCTCCTCCTGTCCACATGTCGAAGTGTCCTTGGGCAAGACACTGAACCCCAAATGGCTCCCAATGAGCAGGCTAGCTCGCATGGCAGCTGCTAAACTCCAAGGTGCGTTGGACTCCTGGGTGACTATAAGCTGTGAGCCCATGGGAGGACCTGCGAATGGACAGTAGGGTCGATTATGCTAACCACCCCCTGGGCTTGGTTCATGCCACTATGCCTCCCTCACCACTGTCTCAATGCTCAGTTGATGGGGGTCATGATGAGGGAACTGGACATGATGGGACCTGGAATTTACACCCACAAACTCGTAAGCCAGTCAATATGAGGGTTGGTAGCTAAGCTAAGGGTGGCCGAGAACTAGGGATGTTCCTAACGACTAATTTCCCTGACGAATTTCCCTGGAAGTTTAAACTTAGACTAGTCGACTAGTCTAAAAGTAAGAAAACACTCAGAAAACAGTCAAAATTGAGCACAATTTAATCTATAAGCTAAAACATTGTCCGAAAAAATATTGCGTATATTATAAGAGCCATTTTTTTTTTTTTTTTATTTGTTTCTGATTTTTTCCCCAATTTAGTAGCCAATTGAACCCCTATTCTAATTCAATTCCCCCCATGTAGCAACCGCTAGAGAACCACCGCTATACAACCCCGTCAGCCGGTAGTAGGAAAGAGGCCGCCACGTCCTCTACAGGGCGCGACTCCCCAAGCTCCTGACCGTGATTCCAACTCGCCCGGGGCCCTATTTTGCGTAGCGATTCTCTTCCGAGCCCTCCCCCCACCCGGAAGCAGCCGCCAATTGCTGCTCCCACAGGGCGCCGGCCATGCTATAAGAGCCATTTTAAACCGTTAATCACATTCTTCAATAACCAAATCGTATTTTAAATGCCGCTGAAATGTGTGGCACTTTGCGCCTTGTATTATGAACATTGCACATTATCCTACAAAACATGACAACAACTCACTAAATAAAAGTTAACAAATAACATTTATTGAAAACAATATTCAACGTAACAAAACATTTTTAGGAAACGTGCCTGATTATTACAACGGCATTTTCATTGGGTGAACGCGATCGCATAGCAAATACAGTAAAAAATAATAATCGGTCATCAGAAAAACTACCAATAATAGGCCCACAAAAAAATAACAATTAGGCCTACTGATCGACGTGACATTAGATTAGTTTTATTGGACTATTCAACAACGCGATAGGCCTACTTACTCTTTCCACCTCGCTGGTTTAACTTGCAGGGCGAACAAGCTAATGCGTTTTGGTTTTTTCTTTCGTTTTTTAAATTATTTTTTTGAATCCGTCGTTGTTAACATTAGTAACGGATGCTCGTTTTTTTATAAAGCAACATTTGACCAGGAAAACATGACATTCCAGTGCAAATTATGTGAATATGTAATTTAAATGTGTAACATTAATAAAATAGTAAGTTTAACCGACTAGTATTTCTGGTGCCAACTAGCGAGGGCAGCAACGTTTACTCGACTAGTCGACTAAACGCGCACATCCCTACCGAGAACTGGAGGGAGCAAAGGTGAATCCACAAGATTGATAAAAAAAGCTTACAATTGATAAAAGCTTACAATTGATAAAAGCTTACAATTGTAACTGGGAGGTGGGCCACTGGAGGTAGGCCAGAACCAAGGTGTGTGGCCCTGAGAGGTCAGGAGGACTGCTTGTTTCCTGACAGTTCAGGATACAAACTGCGAAAATGTCCAGGTTGTCTACAATAAATGCAGCACCTCTCCTTTATTCTTTTCTCCCTATCAGAACAAGAGAGCCTGGTAGGCCTCAACTGCATGGGCTCTATGTGTCGGTAAAAACTTTCGGACGACCACGTGGTTAGTTTAGCTTGACTCAGGTTGACATACACGGCCAAACTTAGCAAAGCTTGGGAACGTTAGGGAGAGGTTTATGGTTCGTTACATCTTTGAAAGGAACAAGGAAGTTCTCCATGCTCTTCCTCCCGCTGGCAACTATCAATGTGAATAGCAAGAGCAATATGATCCAAGTCAGTGGGCAAATCCCTGGAAGCCAGTTCTTCCTTTAAACATTTGGTTAAGCCGTGCTGGAACAAAGTGACCTAATTTCAGCCACTCTCGGGAGCAAGTGTGCGGAACATGGTAGTGTAGTTGCTGCACTCTGCGAGCCTTGTTGTAGCTGTAAGTATTTTCTTTGCTTCTCATCCACTTTCGGGTAAGTCAAACACTTTGCTCATCTCATTCGCGAAAAACTGAAAGTTTGAGCATGCTGGGAACTGACGTTGCCTCACTGGGAACTGACATTCCTATACTGGTTCAACTTTAGGTTTATATGAGGTTTTTGTTGTTAGACTAAAACTCGTGAATGGAATTTGTTTAAGAAGCTTGCCTCCTATTATTATAAATAGATTTTGAAACATAACCCACTTGTCTTTTTTTTTTTTGCATCCGCGACGTGGAGTAAATTGGTTTTATGTACACAGGTGTGATAGCCTGGATAATACAAACTTATAATAGTTTACAGTTAGATATGTAGGTAGCTTATTTAACTCATAGGTGAAGTGCAATTTTTTTTTTTCTAATGATAGGGAGAAACTTAGGGGGAGCATAACTCTGAGGGAAATTCCCCCACAACATGATTCCCCACTCATTAATCATTGAATGAATGCATACATAAAGATTTAGATGAAATGTATGAAATCTGCTTTTTCATTGCATTACAAAACAAATTGCTGGTTACATTTTATCTACATGCCAGGCCTAAATGAATTCCGCTGCCATTGAGGCAATTTGCATAAGCTGTCTAACTAGAATGCACATCGTCTTTGACATCACAATGTGTCAACCATTGCCGATGCCCGTACATTTTAGCTGATAGATTATGGTATCGTACATTAGCCCAACCCTTTTTCAACTAGTAATCAAACCCTCTGGAGTCTTATTTTTATAATTGTATGCTATGTACAGTATGTGATCTCACCTACTGTACATAGCGTATGGTCCACCACTGCTTTATGGAGTTTATATGGTCCACCACTGCTTTTAAAATCACTGATTGCCAGAATTTGTGATTAAAATAATCCCTGTGGTTCTTGTTCGGGGCTATTATGGGGATATGGAACCCATCAACTGGTCCCACACACTAAGGGAACTGCCACATTGATGATTTTTTGGAGGTGATCACCTTGGGGCAGATGTATGTGTTCTCTAATAAGTTCATTTTGTAGGGCCTCAAAAACTGAACAAATTATCAAATGCACTAAGGATGTGCTTATACCAAAATGGTGTGCAATAGTGTGATATCCATCACTAGTAGCAAGCCACCACAACCCTCCTAGGCTACAGGCTTTCTGACTAGAATGAGTTGGTGAAGAGGAATGCTTTGTCAGGAAATGCGACGGGAAAGATGATGGGACAAATATTCAAAGGTTTCCTTTTTCATTCTAAAAATTTCTGACCACTGGGAGTCATCGAAAGAGTGAACAAAAACAATCCCAGACCAATCCAGACTCCTGCTTTGCATCCAAAGTGTAAATATAGACAAAGGACTGGATTTGTACAAAAATCTGATTCAGGCATATAGTCCTGCAATGCAAATGTAGCCTGTGAGACTTTCTTTCCCATTGAGTGCCTGGCTTGCCTTCCCCGCTCTCCCCTGATGAAGACTGAAGGCATTGGAGTGTACTCCAGTTCCAGCTATCAGAGCCGCAGTAATATCTTCAGAAAGACCTGTGGAAGGCTGCGCTCCTGCCCCAGGCATTATGGGTACCCCTGAGACCAGGTCTTTGTGGGAGTCATTAAAAATCAAATACCCTTTAAGATTGGCATCTGAGGGGAGAGGAGGAGGGTGAGAGCAGCCGGCTTAATCTGAATGAAGCGGTTTGCTGTGCTAGACTTAAAAACAAGAGACAGCTGGCCTGCCGGAACCCAGCCCACTGCGGGTGTTGTTCAGTAATGACAGTGAAAGGATGCGTGTTGGTCTGCTCTATTTTACTGCCAGCATTTTACTGTGAACTCTTGAAAAAAGGAATAAACTTAATGAAGTGGCAGACATGGGAAATAAATTCCATCGTAAAATGTAAGCCAATTAATTTAGTAACAAGTAGAAAAACAGTCCAGTGAAACACTGCTAAATAATTATAGTTTCTTCTGTTAATTCTGAGGAACGGCTGAACCTCTGCTACATTGAAGTCCAATAGGAAATCCCATTTTACCTCAGGGACTGGGACTAGGCAACAAAAGGAAATATGAGATTATGAGCAGTAATTGGGGATTCTACTATAAAGCCCAGAAAAGTGAACTACAAAGAAAGGTAATAATTGCTGCATATTCAACAAATGAACACATTTTTCTTTTAGATGAATATGTAGAACTAGCAGTATGATCGAATAGCTTGGCAATTATACATTTGTGGTATTATATACATAACTGGTATTATTACTGTAAGTTTGCCCTTAGATTTTGAGCGTTAGCAGATACCAGTGCAATGTGAAGTACAGTGGTATGTGGAGACATCCCAAAGACATTTCTGCATCACTTTGAGATGTCATGTAGTCCGTACAGAGGTGACTTACTATTGGTCTAAAGGGAGGAAGCAGATATATAAGGAAAGACAATTTTTCCGACATCCAACAGGAAGGTGCCCTGGAGCACGAGACCCATCATCCCGCAGCAGGGCTCTTCTCTGACTCGCTTTCCACTGGAGCATTTTAACAGCATCGTCACAGTTGATCCAACAGCCAGATGCCTCTGACTTCTTAATAACTTTCTAGAGGCTAGTTCTGGTCACCGTGGCAATTACCTTTACGTCAAGCTGTAAAAGATATGTCTACCCAAGGGACAAGCAGTCAGCCAGCTCCATAATACTCATTACAGACTAATGTCAAAGCCCATCCTTCTTTCCTCTATTGTGTGGCTCCTGTTCTGGCACTATAATTGCCACACTGAAGCCACTGTGGGATTCAAGAGACTGACTCACGTGAAACAAATCCCAGATTAGGTGGAGGATCATCTTCATTTAGTATTGAATTTCAAAGGAAGACATAATATTGCGGTCAGGTTATCGCGGATATGACCACATTTCTTTGTATTTAATGGAGAGCTTAAAGTCAAGGCATTGATGGTCAGTGGATGGCTTATAACTGGACTCAATCTAAATGCTGACCTGAAATTACACCATTGATACCAAAGCCCAAACAATGTAATATCATCTATGGAATGTATTAACAGTTATATTTTTGCCTGTGTTATGTCAGGATAACCTTAAATTCATGGCTAGTACGTCAAATTCATTTTATATTAGTTTTATATTTTTTTGTGTTTTATATTTTTATATTCAAGTGATTATTGTCAACCTTTTTTAAAACAGCCTCTTTTAAAGTAATTGTAAATGTCCTTTTTAGTAGTTGCAGAATTACATTTTTGCCTAAACACAGGCACTTTATTGTGACTTAAATGTAATTGACAGTAATATAGAAAGATAGTCAGAGAAAATTTTAATGAATTCTCCCGTTCTGCATGCTTGTTTGACGGTTATTTTTTCCCTGACCCTCACTGGATGTCAATAAAGTAACATTTATTTAAAGTAACATTGGGTCTCAAAACACTTAACAATAAAACAAAGGATACATAAAATAACATGTATGCATAAACACATGCATATGAGCACAAACACAGATACACATAGACACACAAATAAAATAGAATAAAATAAATGGAATAAACCTGGAATAATCAGTATATGTTGTATAATAATGAGTAAGTGAGAACTAGCCAACCATGATCAGGCACTTCTACAAATCGATGCTATTCCATTAATATTGTTAAAACCATCCAGTAAAGCTAAGGCAGGCTGTAATAACGTGAGAAAAGATGGGTTTGTAATCCCAAATAAAACATTGCACTGTACATTACACTGTACCTGCTTCTCTAACAAATGCAAGAAGGGCATTCCAGAGAAAAATAGCATGGAAGGTAAATGCTCTCTTCTCAGACAACTTTCGATTAACTATGGGGGTAACCAAATAGCCCTTGTTCAGAGAGTGGGGAGGGTGTGTAGGCGTTTAAGGACTAATAAAGTCAGATTAATACAATGTATTAATACAATACAATTACATTTTCAACACCAATAAGCGCTCACGTGCGGCTCTCAGGCCTGCAATACTTTGGCATTACCAGCAGGTAAGTGCGTACGTCAAGTGAAGACCTGACGTTCAGCTATGACCGTTTCCACGGTCAAATGGAGTCACGTTGAAATTTTATAAATCGCTACTTTGTCGTGATTTTCTATGTACGCCACACGTAACATCAAATTTGATCTAAATTACTTTTCATAAATGAGACCCCAGGTGTTATGTAGGGTTGGGTACTGAAACCCAGTACCACTAGCTATGGCACCGGTTCACATACGACCGGTAACTACCGGACCGAATCGCAACGCACATTTCAGTGCCATTTTAAAATACAATGCCTGAGCTACCAATTGAAATTTCCACCGCCCTCTGGTTTTCCGAAATGGTAGCAACAGATGCATCGCTCACCCATGTTCCCACCACAAGCCTTCACTAGCTAACATTATACTCACTCTATCATTCTACTCTATCGACTCTGTAAGTGACATCAGGTACTGTTAGTAAGCTAGCTATATTAAACTTGGTCAAATTGCCAAAAGTGCCATGGTCTAAAGCATGGCTGTATTTTACCCAATGTATTTATTAAGTAGGCTATAATTTAAACAGATAATCCTTAAAATATTGTACCTTTTCTTGCTTTTGCAATAAAAAAGATGTTCTTTAATGTCCTCGTTTTCTCTTTATTTTAATGAAGGTTTTGGCTCAGGTACCGTTTTAAAAGTATAATTTTGGCACCGATATTGGTAAAATCTAAACGATACCCATCCTTAGTGTTATGTGATAAAATTTTCTTGTTTGTTGGGACTCGAGTTTAAGACGTGGTTGATTTTGGAAGGCTAGAGAAAAGGACATTACAATAGTCAAGACTAGATGTTACAACTGCGTGTATTAAAGTTTCAGCATCTGCCATTGATATCATAGGTTGGATTTTAGCAATGTTACAAAGATGGAAAAATGCCTGGTGATAGCCAAGGTTTTTCACAGTAGGGTTTTGTGATATTATGTAACTATCAAAATTTAGATTTATGTGCTTAGTTAGGTTCCTGAGATTGGCTGGTCGAACAACTAACGTTTTGGTTTTATTTGCATTCAAGAGAGAAATTCACAGACATCTATTTCTTAATTTCAGACAGGCATGCCTCTAGGTTTACAAATTGAGAGGGGTCATACGGCTAAAATAGTACCATGTACATTTTTGGACATCCTCAGACTTCAACATCAGTTTTCAGATATCAGACAAAATGGCATTGTTCATCAGACTAAAAGGCTTCAGGTCTCGGGGGGAAAAAACATTTTCAAGTCTTAGGTGTACAATTGAACAACAGGCAAAGAGGCCACAGACACAAAAAGGCATCAGGTGAAGCGGTCTCGGACAAAAAAAGCATCAGGCATCAGGCGACTAGTGCCTTGGGAATCTCACTTTGGTGCACAACCTGCGTTTTGCGTCATTCGCATAATTTTGTTTGCTAAAAATTATGTTTGTATTAGCCTGCTCAGCTGGAAATTGTCATAACTGAAATTGTCAGAAAATTGGTCAGATTCAGCTAAAATATACAACAAGCTAGCTGGCTAGCTACTAACTAAATTAATTAATAGCCTGCTCAGCTTTGGTCTTCCGACCAAATTTTCTGAGCTAACATTATTCCACAGTTTGTAGACCTGTCCAGCTAGCCACATCAGCTAGCGAACTGACCGTTTGCAAAATATCCACAAGTCCCGCCCACCTTAGCGACTGTTGCCATGTATGACAAAAGGAGATGGAGTCAGATGGCAGAATCTGCTTGAGTGAGTTACCGCAAGAAATCACATATGGTTTTTGGAAGTCAGATATCTTTGAAAAGTTGATGGCAATGTCTGCAGTTTTCCGTGGAGGGTTATATATACAACGTTAAAATAACTAGATCACTTATGACTGCAAAAGCACATCGCTTGCAGATAAACCATGAAAAACCACAACTGTTGCAAATCGAAGTTGTATAGCGATTGGAATAACAATACAATGGAAAGGTTTGCAAAAAAGTATCCCAAGATGTGCTCACTTATCTTATGTTTCTAGAGCTAGTTTGACAACTTTTTACCTGTAACGTTATGCCTATGCCCCATTTACACTAACTTACGTTGTGGGAACATAGCTAGCTAATCATGTCCAATATCTAACATTAACTATTCTGGCAGCAGTATTTATAGTTCATTTCTTATCCATCTTATTTTATTATATCTTATAATATTTTACTAGGTCTTTTTTTCGCTCACAGGCTAAGCATTTCATTGCCAACTAACAAATGCCTATCTGATGTAGCCTACTGTTAATGTTAACTGTGCATTTGACAAATAAACTTTGATTTGGGTTTAATCATAAGGCTAACTACAGCTATTAGATTCGATTTGTTATCCGATGTTATTAATAGGCTAAATATAGCTAAGTTGGTAACACTTTACAATAAGGGAACGCAACTCTGCCTTAACTAATGCATGACTCATCATGATTTCATCATGATTTAATGCAGGAATTAATGCATGATCTATCATGAACTCTGTGTGGCTCAATATTAATAAATGATCAAGGCATTATTAGTTAATGTGATTACTTTACACTTAATGTATCATCAATTAATGAACATGAACTCACAGTTCTCTTTCATCATCTCGTTTCGAGATCCACCTATGGGAAATGACGTCCAGTCATGACCACCACAGAAGCATCCAATCGCACCACGTCTGGCCCTGACAGACAGTAGCGTGTCAAATGCGAAGGAGGCTCCCGCCCTCCTTGTACGAGCATATATGACACTGCAACGCTACTACTCTTCAGTTGACATTCGCTTCTCGCTAATTTCGGAGTACCCCACTCACAGCTTCGACCGTGTATCCCACATGAACCTTGTCACTTAACTGTCCGCAGGAGGATATATCTCCGGATCCGCCTCCGCCGGGCGTGAAAGGTTCGGGAACATGCGTCAGTGCTGAATAGCTCCACTCGGTGTTAGCATGCTACCTCGCGCGCTAGCCCTTGTATCGTGCCAGGCTCCCCGCCCCAGACACGATTTTTTTCCTGCATCTGCTAACGCAGAACAGGACAGTGCTGTCTCACAACTAGCCACCCACGCTAGCTTGTCTCTTTGCTCTAGCCAGCCGCCCACGCTGCCTGTTTCTCTGCTTAGCTGCCTAGCTCCCTGCTAATGGCTCTTTCTAAGCCCGTTCCTCTTGGCCCGTCCGAGGAGCTACGCTCGCGTGCCTGCCCGGCCGCATGCGGTGCCCTCATCGCGGCCAGGGACACTCACCCTCTCTGTGTCATGTGCTTGGGCTTAAAACATGCCCAGGAGGCCATCGACTCTCCAGAGAGCTGCAGCCACTGCCTCGCTCTGCCCAAAAAGCTCAGGCGACGGAGGCAGAGAGTTGCTGCTACCCACGGCAACGACCTGGGTCCCGAGGACTCTGACAAAGAGGACGATAGCACTACGGCCTCTCGGCCGCCTCAAGACCTTCCTTCCCTGAGTTGGGCTGACCGCTCCGACCCAGGCATGTTGGCGTTCCCTCTCTCGCTCTCCGGTACCCCCATACTGGAAGGAGAGACATCGGATAACGACGACATGGCGGTTGCGTCTGATTATTCGGGTGAGGAGGACGCTATTCCACCGGCCCAGTTAGCACCGGCTATGGGTACAGCTAACGCCCAACCCTATGCCGTGCTTCTGGAGATATGTGAGCGGGCCGCGGCCCGTCTCAATATCGAATGGCCAGCCCTCCAGAACCCGGCCGACGAGGAGAGGGATGTTTATGATGGGAAATTCCTGGGCCCCCCCCCCAGGCCCCAGAAAACAGCTTTTCCCAGTTCTCCCCGCCTGCGCTAAACACTTGAAACGCCAGCGGAAGGACCCGCTTGATTTCAAGCACGGTTTCTCCGGTCTGGAGGTTAAGGACATGGAACCCCCAGCTGTTGAGCCCTCCATAGCTCGACACCTTAACCCCACGCAGGGAGGTCTCCTGGCGCCGCCCAGGCCTACCCTCCCTAATAAGATGGAACGCTTCACAGCCTCCATCCACCAGGCTTCCTACAGGGCCTCAGCCCTCGCGGTTAGAGCCCTCAATGTTTCCTCCCTCCTCTCAGCTTACCAAGCTGAGCTCACAGAGGAGATGGGGAAACAATTACATAAGGGGAGCCCTTCCCCTATACTGTGGCAAGAGATTGTCACTGTGAACGACTTGGTTCTGCGCAACTCTCGCCAGTGTGTCCAAGCCTGCGGCCGCCCCATGGCTCTCTCCGTAGCCGGCGAGCGGGCGCTCTGGCTTAATCTCTCTGGTCTGCCCGACAGTGAGAAAAGGCGCATAGCCGGCGCCCCTGTTGAGCCAGGCCAGGCTCTCTTTGGCCCCGCACTTACCCTCATGCAGCAGCGGTGCGACGACAAAAGGAAAGAGGATGAAGCCTTCAAACTCTGCCTCCCCCGCAGAGTGATGCCTCACTTGCCGCCACCCATGCGGCCTCCACAGCCCCCAGCGGGGAACCGCCGTGTCCAGCCAGGACAGGGCAGGGGCAAGCCCCAGGGCAGAGCCCCAGGCCAGCAGGGCAACTCCCCTGCTAAGCCTTGGGGGAATATGTCCTTTGCCGCAGCCGCGGCAAAGGAACCCTCTCCCACCCCCGCCGACCAGAAACGGAAGCGGCCAGCCTGACACTACCGTTATTGGGGGGCTAAGTCCATGTTCTGGGGCAGTCAGCCCCTTGGACACAGGTTCATCTCCTCTCTCCCCCCCCCCCATGAAGAGAAGGAGACTCCCAATTCAGGAGGACAGCCCTCCTCTGTTCGCTGCGGTCAGGGCACCTGTTGGAGTTCACGTGCCCCCCAGCTCCAGTCTCTGTTCCAGTACTCAAGGAGTGTTACCCACATTCAGTGTACAAGCGAACACCAGGCCATTCCTAATAAAGGCTCCCGCCCTGAAAGGCCAAAAAACTAAAAATGTGTTGAGAAAAACCCCTTCTTATCACATAAGGCCTCCCCTGGTTTCACCACTAGGTGGAGCGGCAGCCCCATTCAGCACGGCCGCACTCGGCCGTTCCCCTCTGCGGTCCTCCGCACCAGCAGGGGCGCTCACGAGCCACATACAAGCCTGGCAGGCGACGTTTGCCCCCGAGTGGGTACTACGCACAATAGCCAAGGGCTACAGACTCCAGTTTGCAGGGAAACCCCCATGTTTCAACGGAGTCATTTACTCTCAAACCGAGAGGAGTTCGGCCCATGTTTTAGAGGAGGAAATTTCCTCTCTATTACAAAAGGGGGCGATACGTGTGGTTCCCAGAGATCAAGCCCAACACGGCTTTTATTCTCGCTATTTCCTGGTCCCAAAGAAGGACGGTTCCCTCCGTCCGATCTTGGATCTCAGAGTGTTGAACAAACATTTGAGGCGGTACAACTTCAAAATGCTAACTTACAATACTCTTTCACGTTCAATACGTCAGAGCGATTGGTTCACATCAATCGATCTGAAAGATGCTTTCTTCCACATAGGCATCTATCCTCCCCACACGAAGTTCCTTCGCTTCGCCCACCGCGGCGTTTGCTACGAATACACAGTTCTACCGTTCGGTCTCTCCCTAAGCCCACGGGTGTTCTGTGTCTGTGTGGAGGCGGGTCTGGCCCCGTTAAGACTAACGGGGGTCAGAATACTGACTTATATGGACGATTGGCTAATAATTGCCAATTCGAGAGTCAGAGTCGTGAAAGACACGCAGTTAGTTCTGGCACAACTAGCTGCGCTCGGGTTCAGGGTAAACCTCCCCAAGAGCAATTTCTCTCCTTCTCAGAGTGTAACGTTCTTGGGGCTGGTGCTAAACTCTGTTTCGATGCTAGCCCGCCTGTCAGCGGACCGCATTGTATCCCTGCGGGACTGTCTCTCTCTGTTCAAACCGGGCTTAAGAGTACAGTACCGTACATGCCTCAGACTGCAAGGACTGATGGCCTCAGCCTCGCAGGTTTTACCGCTGGGGTTACTGAGGATGAGGGGCTTTATGAGGTGGGTTTCATCTCCATCGCCGTCTCACAGTGACGCACGAGTGCGCGGCAGCTCTACGTCATTGGGAGAACACAGACTTTTATACTCAGGGAACCCCTCTCGGGATCGTTCTCATGAGAAAAGTCGTAACGACAGATGCATCCCTCTCTGGGTGGGGGGCCACTCAGGAAGGGCGTGTAGTAAATGGGATGTGGCCAATCCAGCTGCGCTCAGCTCACATCAATTATCTGGAGCTCCTGACTATATGGATAGCTCTCAGATATTTTCTACCCCGCTTAAGGCGACGGCATGTGCTAGTACGCTGCGACAATACGACTGCTGTAGCATACGTCAATCGCCAGGGGGGCATGCGCGCTCTCCATCTCCACAGTCTAGCCCACAGACTGCTGGTATGGGGCAGCCATCACTTTCTGTCGTTACGTGCGACCCATGTTCCAGGCATTCTGAACACGGGCGCAGATCTACTGTCAAGGGGAAACCCACTGTACAGGGAATGGCGACTGCATCCCCAGACTGTGGAAATGCTATGGCAGAGATTTGGCCACGCAGCCGTCGATCTCTTCGCCTCGCACGAAAACGCCCATTGTCGTATGTTCTTCTCGCTACGGGACAAGAACGCGCCTCTAGGCGTAGACGCACTAGCCCACCCTTGGCCCAATGTGCTTCTATATGCGTTTCCCCCCCTCGCTCTCATCTCTCCCACTCTAGCCAGAGTGAGAGAGCAGAGTTTGACACTGATCCTAATAGCGCCCAGGTAGTCGAAATCGCCGTGGCTGGCGGAGATAATTCCTCTCCTTTATGCACAGCCGTGCGCGCTCCCGTTACGTACGGACCTGCTGTCGCAGGCGAGCGGGGAAATATACCACCCCTGCCCAGAGCGAATAGCTCTTTGGGCTTGGCCCGTGAAAGGCACAACCTCGACGCTTTAGGGCTCCCCCCTCGCGTAGTGGCAACCATTCAGTGCGCGAGAGCGTCTTCTACCAGATCGCTTTATGACAATAAGTGGCAGGTATTTGAAAAGTGGTGTGCCTCCCGTCAGTCAGTGCCCTATCAGTGCTCTGTTTCTGATGTGCTGAGTTTTTTACGAAACCTGATGGATGAAGGGAAATCCTTTTCTACCATTAAGGTCTACCTGGCAGCTATCACTGCTTGTCATATGGGTTTCAATGACAATACAGTGGGGCAGCATCCCCTCGTGCGCAAGTTCATGAAGGGGGCTCGCCGTTCTCTGCCTGTTGTTAAAAAGCTCATTCCCTCATGGGATTTATCACTGGTGCTGGAGGCTCTGTCCCAACGGCCATTCGAGCCTATACACGGAATAGAGTTAAAATTACTGTCTCTGAAGACAGCACTGCTGCTTGCATTAGCCTCTGCGAAGCGGGTCAGTGATCTCCATGCGCTCTCAGTGCATCCCTCGTGCACAATATTCTCCCCTAATATGGACAAGGTTTTCTTTAAACCTAATCCTGCCTTTATGCCTAAAAGCTTCCCAGCTTTCACATGTGAGGTGTTGGAGCTTTCCGCTTTTCACCCACCGCCGTTTTCTTCTGAGGAAGAGAAAAGGCTACATATGCTGTGTCCTGTGCGTGTTCTCCACACGTATATAACAAGGACTAGGGCTTTCAGAAAGAGCAACCAGCTCTTTGTGGCCTGGGCCCCTGCCTGCAAAGGGAAAGCCATCTCTAAGCAGCGGCTGTCCCATTGGCTTGTGGAAGCTATTGTTATGGCATATGGTTCAAAGGGGGTATCGCCTCCCTCGGGTCTGAGGGCTCATTCTACGAGGGGCGTGGCTGCATCGTGGGCCATATTTTGTGGGGTCTCCATGCAGGAAATCTGTTCAGCCGCAGGCTGGGCTTCCCCACATACTTTTGTGAGGTTTTACCGTCTGGATGTTACCAGGACACCGGTAGCCTACTCAGTGTTGGGGGTGAGCTCTGTGTGAGCCACACACATCTCACTATGGGTGTAGTACTTCACACTGTTCCCAGACCCCAGTTACTACACTGGACAGTGGATTGTGTTTTGTACTTGCCTACAGGGGATGCGCTAGGCACCACCCTCCCGCTAGGGAGGGAGGCCTCCCTTGCTGGCTTGACAGCGTCTCAGCTGTGAGCATATGGCAATCCGGGAGTTGTCCAAATCTCCCATAGGTGGATCTCGAAACGAAATGATGAAAGAGAACTTTAGGTTACTGTCGTAACCCCGGTTCTCTGAAACATCGAGTGGAGAGATCCACCAACATTGCCCTGCTTGCTGTGCGCGAGAAGCGAATATGTTCACTGAAGAGTAGTAGCGTTGCAGTGTCATATATGCTCGTACAAGGAGGGCGGGAGCCTCCTTCGCATTTGACACGCTACTGTCTGTCAGGGCCAGACGTGGTGCAATTGGATGCTTCTGTGGTGGTCATGACCGGACGTCATTTCCCATAGGTGGATCTCTCCACTCGATGTTTCAGAGAACCGGGGTTACGACAGTAACCTAAAGTTAAGTCATACATGAAGTAACATGTCATCAAAGTGGCTGCAAACCAGTTAGGTAGACAAAAGCTTCTCAGACCATCAGTGGTGGATTTATCCATTTTGGGGCCCCCAAAACTCTTCCTGACAGTGTGCTGACAAAGCTGTTCGCTTTTAAAACAACTGATGTGAAATTAAGATTTTTATAAATCACCCATTATCACCCAAACTTGAATGCACTGCAGAAGATCCTAGACAAAACGGAATGCTTTTAACCCTCTGAAACTATGTGAATGTTACTTAAATTCCGGTAAGTAGCTTATGTAGCTAATTAGCTCATTGTAAATGCATTCAATGTTGGCTATGTTTGCAAAAAAAAATAGACCTAGCAGCGAATCAATCTCAGACACAAATAGCTAGCAGGCTAGCTGCTATGAGGCCTACTGTCACTTGTAATTTTGCTTGCTGGCTTGACAATGTCCAGTAGTTATATTTATTTAGGCTATTTCAGTGGCATTAGTATTAGAACACACAAGGATTTGCATATTGCTGCTAACTACAACATTAGCTAGTTAGGCAAATGTTAAATTGCATAATTCTCATACAATTTTTATGTATCTAACATGACCCTGTCATGTGAGCTCAGGACTGGACTTATTGAAATAATTTGATTTTGCGAAGAGCATGTACAGTAGCCTAACTTAGTTATCCTTCAGTTGCCACCAGAAATATATATATGTGTGTGTGTGTGTGTGTGTGTGTGTGTGTGTTAAAACGGTTTGAACTGAATAGATTAGATTCAACGACTTTACATGATGTCGTAATAAACCTACATGTAGTTCAACCTTTTCATACTGATTTTTGTAGGCTATTCGTCAACTAGTCATCATCACATGTTCAAGAAGACCAACCAGAGTCATCTCCAATGAGTAAAGCAACAACTACCTTGGTATCGTGTCAAGTATAATCTTGCATTGATTATTATTCTTATATGTATTGTGGATATAACTGGGTTTAATATATGACTGTTAATCTTTTAGTTTGGTAGAAAAAGGCAGGAGTTTCTAAATTATAGCCCAAGCGTTAATTGAGAGGTGCAGTGCACTGGAAGCCATATTGTATTCAGTGTATTGCCCACTTTTTTTGGGCGTCTATCTCTCTGAGTGCCATTCTAGTTTTGATTTGTAAATGATCTTCTTTTAACAGTAGGGTCATGGGAGATATGGCAGGACATGGAAGAGGCGAAAATGGGTTTTTGGGATTTTGGGGTATCAGAGAAAATGACCAGTTCTGAGACCGGTGAAGACTGCTCCCATTCATCAGAAGACACGTTCATCGGGGGACCACAATAATAAGTGATCAGTGGCATTGCCACTGCTGGATACACACATTTCACTGTTAACTACAGCAGGAGCTTTATTGATCCTAACAGTGGGGGACATACACAAAATATAGAGAGGGCTTAGGGGATTTATAAAAATGAAATATGGCGACAGAGGAAATGGGAATGAGGTCCTTTTCAATGTCTTAATAAATTGTGTTCAACATGTATAATGAATAAAACATTGATGTTCGTTTGGACGAATTTTGACTGGTTTATTTTAATATTAGGTTTTCAAGGGTGCAGATATCATTGAGCTATTTATTAAGTAATAGTGATGTGATGGTGGAGCTATTTAGTAAATGTGATGGATGATGTCATCATTACTATATGAAAAATCGTGTGTGACTACTTGAAGGGTCACAATTAATTGAACTCATAATTAAGTAATGATGAACTCATGGTTAACAAATGCTTGCCTCCTATGGATGTACATTAAGTAATCATTTACAAATTAGTATCATGCCAAGAGGGACACAAGTCAGCCAAGTACCTAGGAAGTAATGGTGATTGCATCTGTGAAATAAGGATGAAATTTAATGATAAATGGTGAACTCCTTACAATTTACACTCAGTATCTACTGTATTAGGAATACCTACCTAGTATTATCTAATCTTCTGTTGCTGCAGCCCATCCCTTCCAGGGTTCAACACATGCATTCAGTGATGCCCCTCTGCTCACCACTGTTGTTCATTTTAAATTTTTTTGGCCTTTCTGTTAGCTTGAATGTATCTGGCCATTCTCCTCTGACCTCTCATTAATAAGGTTGTTACTGCTCTCAGAACGGCCACTTACTTGATGTTTTTGGGGTATCACACGCAGCCCCAACCCAATTTTTCCAACAAATAGCGTATATATTAACCTTGAATATTGGTAACTATATCATTGAAAAATAAGTACAAAGTACTCATTCTCTAAAACAGATGAATGGCTGTCATAGTTGACTCCATATTATTTACAAAGATCACCATCAAATCTATTAACCGTGATTTTTTATGACACATTAGAGATAGGCCTACTGTAGGGTTTGCCCAGAAGCATAGTCTGAATGACTGAATATTGGCAAATATAGGCTATCATTGAACATAACAACTAATTATGCACTTTCTAAGATAAATTAACATAACATAAAACATTTGATATTACTGTCACCATTTGCACAATGGAAAACGCCTTTCCACAGGTAAATGATAGGAGGGGGGAGGGGGCTTAGAATCCACACTGGCAGAATTTTCCTTTAAGGCAACAGCTTTGTCAGCATGCTGTCAGGAGGAGTTTTGTTGGCCCCAAAATGGATAAATCCACCATTGATGGTCTGAGAAGCTTTTGTCTACCTAACTGGTTTGCAGCTACTTTGATGACATTACTTCATGTATGACTTAACTATGAGTTCATGTTCATTAATTTATGATGCATTAAGTGTACAGTAATCACATTAATTAATAATGGCTTGATCGTTTATTAATATTGAGCCACACAGAGTTCATGATAGATCATGCATTAATTCCTGCATTAAATCATGATGAGTCATGCATTAGTTCAGGCATGAGGTGTGTTCCCTTATTGTAAAGTGTTACCAATGGGGTTAATGTCAAGACTCTGGTGGCCAATTCATGTGTGAACATGATTCCTCATGCTCCCTAAACCACTTTTTCACAATTTGAGCCCGATGCATTGTCGTCCTGGAATATGCCCATTGATGAGATAACCTGGTCATTCAGTACATTCAGGTTCTCAGGTGACTTAATTTTATTGGTGCATAACATTGCTAAGCCTATACCTGACCAATTGAAGCAACCACAGATCATAACACTGCCTCCAGAGGCTTGTACAGTGGACACTATGCATGACGGGTGCAACGGCGACCTTTTTTTTGGCCAGGCAGTGTAACATCACAGGTGACAATCTTGGAAGTGCTGTTCAGACTGCAGGGGGTCTATGTACTCAGATGTGGATAACACCCATTCAGCTACAACCCTGACATTGCTATCATATCAAAACCTAAACTAGAGATGTATAGCAATAAAAAAATGGCAACTAGACTTTGCCCCCTCTGATGGTACTGATAAGTGAAATTTGTGGTTCTGGCCCATGGACTACTACCACCTCCTCTCCTCCGTGCCCCGGAAACCGATCTTTATGTCCTAATCTAATGTTGCCCATTGTATACTGTACATGCAACTACTTGTACTCGAAGCGTTCAGGCAGTTTTGTATACTTCCGGGCAGGAGACGAGTGGTAGTGGAGGAACGGAGGAGAGGAGTGAAGAATGTTGGGATGCACCCTTTGTGTTTCATTTTATGTATGTATATGTGACATATGCTTTTGTTTTTGGTAAAAAAAAAAAAAACACTTCACTGAGCAGCTGTAAATAATGAGAGCCTCTTTGTTTTCTTAAATTATATATGTATGTTTTTCAAATGGTCTTCTGGTTGGAGCTAAGTTGGAATTATATCCAGTGTGACTTACAAAGAAAAAGGCCTAAATTCGTAAATCACCAACATTCCATAACACACCCGCGGTAGGTAATCCTTTGTCAGAATTAATATGTGGAAGGGAAAGTAGAAATTTTCTTTTTTAGAAGATTTGGAAGAGGGCAATGGGAATCAGGGTGGAGAAGGATGTTTTCTGCATATTGAGCAGAACATCTCCTCAAATAACAAGACTGAGAAATTAACAATAATTTGTAAGACTAATCAACTTAAATAGAGTAACTCTAGACAGACTGAGAACAAATTGATCGATTAGATTAACTGTAATTGGACTGACAGCAAAGCGTAATGCAAATGACAAATTACTTTGAGATTGATATTTACATGATATTTTCAAAAGGCCACTTTCCAAGTGAATTTTTAGTCAGCATCTTCTTATGTTTGGGCTCATTGAGCAAAGGTGGATCCCAGCTGAAATAGTTTCTCTGGTCTGCTCACAACGTTACAGTTACATGTCTGAAAGAGTGGTGTTTGTCTGGTCTGCTCACAACATTACAGTTACATGTCTGAAAGAGTGGTGTTTATCTTGTCTGCTTGCAACGTTACACTTACATGTCTGAAAGAGTGGTGTTTATTTGGTCTGCTCGCAACGTTACAGTTACATGTCTGAAAGAGTGGTGTTTATCTGGTCTGCTCGCAACGTTAGTTACATATCATCTATCAAATTTTTGATGCTTTGCTTTTCCTAATAAAATTACTCATCTGTCATTTTGATAGCATGATCAGCCAGAAAAAGGCCAGCTTGAGTTTGCTGAGAGCTCATATGTAGAATGTGCATGTTTCCCCTGAATTCACTACAATATTAATATTCACATTGTGTTGGGAAAATTTATTAAAGAGAATGATTGTTCAGGAGAAACCGTTTCCCAAAATTGTTTGCTTGTTTGCTTTAAATCCAAAAATTGGCAAAAATATGTCACCAAGCCTGCCTGCCCCCTCCCAAAATTTTAAAAATAAATAAATAAATAATAATAATAGCAGGGGAAATACTGCCAATGAAATCTGCAGATGTGCACCAATTCCGCAGGTTCCGTGGTGAGATAAAGTGCTGTATCGTGTTTATATGATAGCAGTGTCTTAATTAAGCACAGTGCACATTGATGTATGTGTGAACCACACAATCCATTGAAGACACATTGATTCCACATTAAGTGCAGAGAACTTTCAAATTGCCTAGCCATTATGCACTGCCTGCTTCATTTATTTTGGTGTGCCCAGTGTGAAATTTCTCTTATGCAGTGCGTCAAGAGAGTGAATTATTAACTCATTGCTAAATGTCAACTGTGGTAGTTTTTACAGCCTGCATACCTTCATGTATATTCTGAGTGAACCAAATGAACAATCACATGTGTGTAGAACTATCAAATAATTTTAAAATTAACACTGGTTAATCGGCTGTGTACACATATGCTGCAATTACGCTTTGAGCAAAAAGGATAATTAGGTTTGGAAAAAAATGGTCCTCTCTGAGATTTCCAGCAGACTTTCTCAAAGCCTCCACCACTCTAGCTGTACACAGTCCCCTTGGCCAAGCCTCAAGAAAGCAGCTGCCTCTAATCACAAATACATACCAGCTAAGATTATAGCCATGAATTATTAAGACTTTTATCTGAAGCTGAACAGGAATGATTCCTGAAGTGAAATGGTTAGGAAATGCAGATGAACATCTCTGTGAAGAATGCATTGTGTCTGGGGAACATGCTCACGCAGAAATTCAGAAAGGTTCAGATTGGTCATTTCTCATCTCGGAGACCAGAAGGTCCTATTAAGAGCGTGCTGATTAAGAATGTCTGGTGTTGTGTGTTAAAATGATTGTGACATATGTTTTTGTTTTTGGTTAAAAAAAACAAACAAAAAAAAACACTTCACTGAGCAGCTGTAAATAATGAGAGCCTCTTTGTTTTCTTAAATTATATTAAAATAATATGTACGTTTTTCAAATGGTCTTCTGGTTGGAGTTTGACTTTAAATATAGTCAGTTGTGGAAAGGCACACAATGCATTTAACAGTAATCTAACCGTTTAAGACGGATGTGAGCACAGGCTACAAGGTTATGCTGACATGCTACATTATTTTACTTTATAATGGGTAATACAGTTTTTCTTGATTTTATGCATCTTATGTCATGTTTTCTCAGTCCTGTTTAGTACACAGGATATTTCCCTGAAAAATCACCTCTTTATTCCTTTTTATTTATACAGCAGTTTGACGGACCAATTACACACCAAGAAGCATGTTACTTGTTTTATGTTTTACCCCTATTCTCTCCTAATTCAGAATTCCAAAATGATTGTGTTCATCAATGCAGTCTCATCTGTCAGTTTGGGAGACCACAGAAAATGCTCTTTTCTCCTAATCTCATGACTTCAGCCGCTGCTTGTTTTCACTCCGCAGTATACCAGTTAAACTTGCTCAGACACGGAATACATTTCATGCACATTGTATTTTGAATAATACCCCTTATCTTGCATATGGTCACATTCTGAATAAGCTGCTTACATGCACCATGAAATATGATGGTTGTTGATATTTCTGTATACATGGTCTTCAGAGTATGCCAAATAAGCCATGTAAAATACTTTTCTTAAAGACATCTTTGTTATGTCGAGATATCACATTATAATCATGTCTTTCACAATAGGTCACTCCCAAAATGTAGGCTTTTTGGTTTCACCATGCCAACAAGCCAGCAAGTTAATTATGACCCAAAATTCTGTGAAAAACCGAAAATACAGATGTAGATTTCCACCATTTAATAAAGGAGTGGTTCTCAACCCTGGTCCTGGAGTACCCCTGTGTATGCTGGTTTTCATTCCAACCACAATTGCAATACCGGAATTTTAACAAGCTGTTAACTTTTCTTAATTAGGTGTTTTTAATGTTTAGAGGGACTATTTAACCTCTTAAACCACATTATGTTAGCAATAGCGATGCATGCCATGAAGAATACAATTCCAATATGCATTATGCTTATTGTGTTATATTGCAAACAATTACAAAAAAGAGGTAACAACTGAGCTGAATATGCTCCTAATTAGGTAATTGAACACAAGTTAAAGTTCCTTCATACTTTTTTCTTAAACTTGTTAACACAATGCAGGTTTGGCTCGTTATCATTTGCTTTGTTTTTGAATTTTTCATTATTAACCAAACGGTTCGTTTTAGTGGCCATGTGTCCACAATTTCACCAATTACGAGCCTCAGCCTGTAATTTGATCATAAAAAATGTTTTAACCTTTTTTAAATTGTTTACAATAGAGCACAATGTGAATATTGGACATTTATTCTTCATGTCATGCATAGCTATTGCTAACATAATGTGGCTTAAGAGGGTAAATGATCCCTCTAAACATTAAAAACACCTAATAGAGAAACATTTACAGGTTCTTAAAATGCTGGTATTGCAATTGTGGTTGGAATGAAAACCAGCATACACAGGGGTGCCCCAGGACCAGGGTTGAAAACCGCTGTGATAGAGGAATATTCAATGTCTTCTGCAACTTTCTTATAACTTGCTTACTTATATACTGGCTTACTCTGGCTCTTGGTTACCAGAATAAGATGTTTACATCACTCAAGTTATAGATTGAATATTTAACTATTCAGGTTAACGCTGCAATATTAGTGTGTATGTAAACACTGCAATATTAGTGTGTATGTAAACACTGCAATATTAGTGTGTATGTAAACGCTGCAATATTAGTGTGTATGTAAACGCTGCAATATTAGTGTGTATGTAAATGTAGTCATTGAGTTGGAGTAGCACACTTCATAGTGCCAACAGACTGAGTGACCAGAGGGGGTTGATAACAGGTGATTAGATGTCCCTGGGTGACAGCACAGCCAATTACACACTGCCTTACAGGGCTGCCCTGTATTTGATACTGGTGCTGTCCACATACAAAACCATGTGCCTTAATAGATGAGCCACCCAGGAGCCCCCACTTTCTTATTTATGAATGGTTGGTATGGCCATTCAATATCGTTTCCAGGATTTAATATGTTAAATTTGTTCATTTAGAGTGTCTGGTATTTTAAAAAATTGATTGCTGGTTGTGCTTTCATAATAAATAAACCTCCCCTTTATATTTACTGCCATCTGCTCTAAATTTGGATAAGTATACATTTGAAAATAATATTCTACTCTCCATTTCCTTTGAAGGCTACTTGCAACAAAGAGCAGATTCCAGTGGCCGAAATCCTAGAATGGGGGGAGACGGATAATGAAGAGAGCCTCTCACAGACAGCCAGCCCTCGGATCGTAAACCCTCTCCGTTTGTTTGCCAGGGGACCTCACGGGCTGAAGCAGAACACCAGTGGCATGACGTATGTACAAAACATGGAAGACTTCTGGGACTGGCTATCTAATCAGGCAGATGTTCGGGAGAGACATGCCAGAACTAAACGGAGGCCCATAGTGAAGACAGGGAAATTCAAAAAAATGTTTGGTTGGGGCGATTTCCACTCCAACATCAAAACTGTGGAACTGAACCTCCTCATAACTGGCAAAATTGTGGACCATGGGAATGGCACATTCAGCGTTTACTTCCGTCACAACTCAACCGGTAAGGGCAACGTCTCTGTGAGCCTGGTGCCCCCCTCAAAGGTGGTGGAGTTTGAGATCACTCAGCAGTCCACACTGGAGACCAAGGACTCCAAAGCATTCAACTGTCGCATTGAATATGAGAAGACGGATCGGGCCAAGAAGACAGCCTTGTGCAGCTTTGATCCCACCAACATGTGTTACAAGGAGCAGACACAGAGTCATGTCTCTTGGCTTTGCTCAAAGCCCTTCAAAGTTATATGCATTTACATCGCCTTCTACAGCGTTGACTACAAACTGGTGCAGAAGGTTTGCCCTGACTATAATTACCATAGTGACTCTCCCTACATCTCCACTGGCTGACCGAGCAACTGCAAACTTGTTTGTTCTTGGGACATGTAATGACCTCTATGACCCCATCTCTGAATTGTTCACATCACACACATTTTGTGTTCTCTGTATTTTGTGTGAAATTATAACTTTTCCAGAGGCTGGCTGCAAAGATAAGCCACAGGCCTGTAATTACGTGTGAATTTATGCTTTTGTGTCAGTAAACCTGTAAATGAGTATTAACATCTACCATTAACCCTTTTCTGAAATTGTAATTCATGAAGTGAATGAAAATGAAACGTTTGCTGAGAATATAGCACTGTCGAGTTCGCCAGAAAACCGATACATTTCTTACAATTTACTGACACAGATTTGATGGATACAAGTGAAGGTGTACATGTATAGAAAGCAGTTCAGCAATTCGTCTTACATATTGTTTGATTTAAAATAATGTAATTTGTATCCTTAAAATGCATCCTCCATGATTACAGATTTTGACTAGTAACTACATAACCAAACAATTCCATATTTATAATTTGACAATTTGTTTTACTGTAACTAAAATTTGGCCATAATTTGAATTCAGAAGTAAAAAGAAATGTGGAGCAAATCCAGCACAGTAGTGGATGGTGTGTTGACCTAATTTAGTTGCATGAAAATGAATTAAATCAGACATTTTTATATCTGCATAAAGGAGCGCGGGCCCTCTATTTTCGTAACTTGAATTCAAAGAAAAGCATTTCAAGCTTTGCTTTAGTCATATAGGAACACCAGTTTATGGCACATGACCCAAAATGAGTTCAACTGGCATTACCATCCAATTCTCTGTGGAATCCCTGTAGCCATTGGATTGAGCAATCACATAACTAAATATACTGTACATATAAATGCAGGTGGTTAACATAATACAGGCTATACTAAACAGAGTTGAGCAGAGGACCGATGTCATCCAAGATTTTACGGATGCATTTTTGAGAGCAGATTCGACTTGTAAAACATTGACAGTCCTAAACTAGGTGGATTTTAAAATAAGAAATGGCGGGGATATTCCCCAAAAAACAATTTAGGCAGAAGAACATGCTGCAGTCTGCTGAGTCGCAAAAAGAAAATATGGTGACAGACAGTTATGTTTTGCACATTTTATTTGTTCTGCTAGGGAAATCACTTACAGTTGTGTTCAAATAAATAGCAGTGCGTTAAAAAAAATTAATAAATGCAAATATTTTTTAATAGCTTTTAGTTCCATATTTCAAATGTAGTGGAAACATTACACGTTCAATTCCAAATCAAAGCATTAACAAATTTTTATAAAGTCTGCGTTATTCTTTTACAGGAAGCAAAGAAAAGGAATATTAATCTGTTAAAAAAAAATAGCAGTGTCGACATTTTTCTTTTCAAACTCAAACACTTGCTGTATAAACTGAAGAAATTTTTCAAGATTTAACTTCACTTTAAATTACTGAACTAATATTTAGTTGCATAACCATTGTTTTTGATAACTGCTGCGCATCTGCGTTGCATCGAGTCAACCAACTTCTGGCACCTAGAAACAGGTATTTCAGCCCAGGATGAACAAACTACATTCCACAGTTCAGGTGAATTTTTGGGTTTTGCTTCAGAAACTGCATTTTTAATGTCACTCCACAAGTTTTCAATGGGGTTGAGGTCGGGGGATTCAGCTGGCCACTCCATTACCTCAATCCTTTTTGTCTGGAACCAAGATGTTACTCGCTTACTTGTGTGCTTGGGGTCGTTGTCTTGTTGAAACACCCATTTCAGGGGCATTTCCTCTTCGGCATACGGCAACATAATCTCTTCAAGTATTTTGATGTATTCAAACTGATTCATGATCCCTGGTATACGATAAATAGGCCCAACACCGTATTATGAAAACATCCCTAAACAATGATTTTTGCGCCACCATGCTTCACTGTCTTCACTGTGTACTGTGGCTTGAATTCAGTACCCGCGGGTCGTCTGACGTACTGTCGACGACCACTAGACCCGAAAAGAACAATTTTACTCTCATCAGTCCACAGAATGTTACTCTACTTCTCTTTGTGCCAATCGATGTGTTCCTTGACAAATTTTAACCGATTGTGCACATGCCGTTTTTTCAACAATGGTGCTTTACGGGGGCTTCTTGCTGATAGCTTAGCTTTCTGGAGGTGATGATTGGCTGAATTTTTGCCATTCTGACTATTCTTCGATCCGTTTTAACAGTAGTTGCTCGTTTTCTTCCGCGTGTTTCGGGTTTTTGTTACAATTTTAAAGCATTTGAGATCTTTTTAGCTGAGCATCCTATAATTTGCTGCACTTCTTTATACGTTATCCCCTCTTCAATCAACTTTTTAATCAAATTACGTTGTTCCTCCGAACAATGTTTGGAACGGCCCATTTTACTTAGCAATTCAGAAGGAAATATATTTTATAACAATGTGTGAAACATTTGCTTCCCTTCTCCCTTAATAAAGGACAATTAATGACACCTGTTTTTTCACAGAATGAATTAATTCTCTAATTAAACTCCACACTGCAATTATTTTGAACACGCCCCTTTCAATGAATGAGTCAATTACTCAGAAAAAGCAGCGCGCATGTCATGACAGTTGGGTCTGTTGTTTTTCTATTACACTACTACATCTACAAGTAAATTATTTGCCATGCAGAAATATCACTACTATTAATAACAGTGGTTCATCAGGTTACTGATCTTGTACTGCTATTTTTTTTAACACAACTGTACATCCATTACAAAATAAAATTACTGACACAGTGTAGGCTACCTTGATGCTGTAAATGAGAGCTCAATCACGGACAGCATCAAACGACGGCCATTAGACTTTGAGGTTGATTTCAACTGCATTTTTCTCTTAATGAAAGTTACATGATGGATGCATAGCTACAATAAAACCCTCAAAGAATGATGCCCAATGCAGTTCATTTAACAAGCAATGCTCAGATTGTGACACTCGCAAATGGCATTTGGGCTAGCAAACACACAGTAATTTTAGTAACTTATTCTCCTCGATGCAAACACAGAAATGAAAGTCCCTGACACTCCCAAGTTGTTGGACAAAATTTATGGTTAAAATTTTTAAAGTCTGACATACACTTATGTCCGCTTTTCAAAAGAGAAAATATTCTAATATATTACCGAATTTAGTCATTATTATGTAAATATACTGAGTTTAAATTTCAGGTAATTTCTCAGCACACTTTTGGTATAAGCCTGTTTTGTGGTGTAGGCTAGTGAGCTAAAGGAAGTTTTTCGACCTACCTGTAAGAAAGCGAGCTAAATCAAGTTTTTCGACCTACCTGCAAGAAAGCTTTCACTTTAAAAAAATATGAGAGCTCTGAGAGGAATTGAGTGTTGAAAAAAGTAATCCTGAGGGACAAATTCTAAAGCCAGACACAGCACAGGTGGATATAATGAAGCTGGCAGCCGCATAACAGAACTTCGTCATGGTCGCGCTAGAGCTCGACATTTCTTCGCTTTAATTAACAGTAATTATAGCATGAAATTTAATTTACATATCACGACTCAGCAGACCAATAGCCTACAGTAAAATTGACTTTGTTAGCCTCATGCGGAAGCACAAAAAAGTAACATACTGTTTAGATTGTGTTTATCCATCCATTATGGAGACAGAATACTAGACCAAATGTAGCCATGGAACACAATTCCCACTGCCAAAACCATAAAAACCCCTAGAGTTACAGAAATGTTTTGGCTTCATGTGCAAGTAATGATTTTTCAACCGTTTGATGCATTTCAAAACTGTAAATGTTGCGCAACAAAAAATGAAATTACTGAAGTATCGTTTCATCTGTGTTCGTGGTTTTTTCTGTTCCTTGGTGCAATGCAATATGTTCTGTGTGAATCCACATTTACTAAATGTCACTGTGTCACATTCGTTTTGCAATATAGAAGTTTTAGTTTTATTTTTCCGTATAATTCAGATGAATGCTGTTGACTATTGTTCGTGATATCATATAGTTTCAAATGTCATTTGAAAAGGATTAAATATCAGTGAATAGTAAATCATGAGTTTTACTAATAGCGGATCTGGCTTGTTATAAGATATGGGTTTACTTTTCTGTGAAATAGAAATAAAGAGTACATGTTTAGGCTATGCATAGACAATGTAGCTATAATATAATCTATTTTATTGTCAATTATGAAAGGGGGTTATTTTGTAAAAATTAAATTTTGTTTTGAAAACTGGTATTGCTTTTCTCATGAAGCATCATTAAGTTTCGAAACTGCATGTGTAATGGAACCCTATTTTAAGCATGTTACTTTACGTGGGGCTGTAATTGTGACAGTACCTGATCACATAGCGCTATGACCTGATAATACATTCACAACACTTGGTACTTAGAGCATTTATCATTTAGAAATATGTATATGTTACACAATGACAACATTATGTTAAAAAAACCAAGACACAAATTATTCTGGAAGTTACTATGGCCATGCCCTAGAAATATTTAAATACAACTCAGCAGGGCACAAACGCCTTTGACAAAGCATTTACTGTCCAGCCAGACACATTCTGTAGGTATGAGAGCTGATTTTTACAAACACCAGCCTTGCTGTCCTCCAAATGGCATCCTCTGGCCCTACAATCATAGCATGTGTTCCTACTGTGTGCAACGGAATATCTATGAATATATTTTCTCTGTTCAAATTTGGATGTTCAAGGACATGTGAAGATCAGATAGAGCAGAGGTTTCAAATTCAGGAAATGAAGTCACAGATGCAAACTGATTTCGCCTGTCTCCTGATTTTGACGGTTGCTTAATGATCCAGAAAAGGCCTTTCTTTTCATGACTTGGTGCCATAAAGAGTGGCAATTTGCATCTGTACAATTTACTCTGTGCCACCACCTGAGTTGTGAATTTTCTGCTACAACATATAACCCACTCCCCACATTACTAAAGCCACCTCAATCTCAGCTGTTTCATGTTCAATGTAATCAAACCTTGGGCTCTGGAAAAGTGCTATATAAATAAAATGTATTATGAAATCCTAAAAGAATTAACCTGAAATCTGTACATGTGAATATTAGCCTTAGAATCACCTTTGCCTCTTCTTAAAGACTCGGCCTGTAGACACTTTTCATTGTTCTATTAAGGCCAAAGGTATAGCCAACATTATTTAAATGATTATTATCTCCTATCTGGCTTTGTTATCCATAAGCTTAGTGAGGTGTCACTGTGTGTCAAGCAATATAAAAAAATATACCTTTGCTGGGATAGATGCATGAAAAGTAAGAGTAGCACAACAGTATCAGAAAACATATAAGTACTGGGAAATGAATTTCACAAAAATGTCCTTAATAGGCTTCCCCCCCTCCATTCTTCCAGGGAAATGTTTTGCCATCATCTGGATGCACTGATCCGTCCAAACATTAATTAGCATAGTGTACAGAACGGCTCATTCCCAGATGGCAAATTAGAGCAAAGGAATGTTTCAAACATGAAAAAGGATACTTTGATATTTACAGTCATCTGTATTAACATAAAATCCTCTTTGAGCTTGTGTGTGTGTGTGTGGTCAAAACATGTCCATTTCCCCCAGTTTGAAATGTGTAGTCGGAGTTGCAATGCAGGCTAAAAAGAAATAGAAGCTGTACAAATGTAGAGATGATATCTGCAGCTTCCTGACAGCCTCAGAGCAGGACTGGCTCACGCCGGCATGCTGTAGCTGGTACAGGTGACATCTTCCACACCTCCAGTCAGACTGCGTGTTGCATACTTTAATTAGCAATGATTTGAGAAGATGAGATGAAAAACACACTGGGGCTTTTCTGAAAGGTGCTTTAACTGCTGCGGATGTTGCTGGGAGCCGACTGCTGTCAGAACTTATCTTCTAGCAAAGCAAAGAAAATCTCGACACCTGCAAAATTGGGACGGCCCGATTTTAACTTCTTGTTTTTGTCTGAATTTTCTGTCATGCCAAAAAGTTTTCACCTGAGCTGCTGTAGTCATTACATTAGAAACTGTATAGAATGGGTAGACCCAAGTCTGGTCTGGAACTGGTCTCTGGATCTACAATATGACCTGGAAAATTCATGCCTTTCATCAGTTTTTGAGTTTGATATCCTAAACCATTCGTGTTTTTATTTATTTATTATTCCACCTCAATAGGTTATAGTCTTATATCTCCCTGCATCCTTTATAGTTTTGGGATAGAAAAATTAGTCCATGCTGAGGATGAAAAAAATAGTTGAAGGCCACAACAAATAAATACACAATTAATGTTCCACACTCAAAAACTACATAAAGTGACTGATAATGGGGGAATAATGAACAGTATAAGTGTCCCATTCAGATTGCCTTATATAAAATATTGTTCATGTGATCAAGTCCTTCTAGTGTGTAATGCGGTTACTACTTAATCAACCATTGATTAAGTGAATGTCTTCAAAACGTTTGATTGCTTCAGCACATTAATGAGGGACATTAACCTTTATGTACTTACAAACCCCATGTGAGCTGCCGTTAACACTTCACACCTCCAGAAGGTACAGTAAGCAGAACAATGTACTGTATGAGCTAACTGCACAATTAGAGAAATAGCCATTCTTAATAAAGAGTACAAAAAAAAAAGTGTTGAAGGAATACTGCTTACCACAGTAGGGAATAAGAGCTATAGCATTGTTACGGTATGTCAACAAGGCATCTTATCTCAAAGCGCACAGGGTACTGAAGGCCAAAGTATAAACAGATTGCAGTACATATTAAGAATCTTACAAATTTTACTCATTTTATACAGCTGGATATCTGTGGCACAATGACAGTACATTGTTCTACCTGCTTTTAAAATCCACTGCTGCAAATTCAACCTTATTTGTCCTGTAAACTTGGCCATTGGTTCTTTGCGTTTAGGGACTCAATGATTTCAATTGTACTATTCTCGGGATACATCAATTCTGTCCAGAAGGTAGTTGTCGCACACCTTTTCAGTCCGTCAGAGGTTCTCTCACTTTCAAATAAAGGCTAATACAAACGTTATGCATTTTATAAGGAATACATTTTTAAGGTCGTCTTTACAGCTAACATGACTTACAAAATATCAATACATAATAAATTTCCTGACAGCAAATCAACTGTAATTTACTGTAAATGATAACAGACAGCTTAGAAAAGCAGTACAGCATCACAGACGCATCAAAATCCATTGGACTACATTTTATATGTCATCATAGCACAGTGTCTCAGACATTTTTTGGTACGTTTACTCTTGTGCGCTGACGGTCATTTTGAAGTTGAAATATTAACGTGTATGCAGGGGGACACAGATGGCTGCATGACAAGAGATCAACTCCATATTCAAATGTCAATGTATTGAAATGTGCAAACATCATACAAGGCCGTTTTGTGCTTCGGACTTCTTATAAAAGGACTTCAAATTTCCATTGCTTTCAGTGAAAACTAATGCAGGCAACTAGTTCTCACGCAACACAACCCCTCCCCGGACTTGATGAAATTACTGAAGCACAGCTTCAATAAAACTGTCTGGAACTGGAGGATTTCTAGAACGTTCGCAAAAGGCGGCATCGATTGTCAATCAAATGGACCCAGAGTAGTGGAACAAAGCCATTTGCAAACGATGCTTCGGAGCCACTCACAAGCGATAACGGAGTAATGCCCAGGTATAGAATGTCACTGCATTTCCAGGTAGAAAGTAGAAAATGTGCTGAAGTACACCTTTCCACACATCTCTCTGAGATGCAAAAGGGAAAAAAAAGAAAAGAAGATGGCATGTTCACAGATGATGCAAGACATGTTAATCCAAAGATGACATGGCGACATGCCAAGCTACAGCAGCATCTCTTCTGTAGGAAGGATTTTAGCTTTGGTACAGATTTGGCCAACATAGGTCATTCACTGGGGAAAAGAAAAATGTCAAATATGAGCAATGACATGAAAACGACACAAGCAAATAAACAAAAGGTGTTCACTGAGCACATTTTAAATAAGGAGAAAATTTAACTGTAAACAAAATTGTGCCAATCACTGGAGTATCCATTATGTAACAAGTTCTTGTATCAGTTCCTGTGGCCTGAAAATCCAAGTTTTTTTCTTTTCTTATTCTCAAAAAATAAATCCACGTATCCAAAAAAATTCCATGTAACAAATATTGACACTTAAGGAAAATACTAAAATGCAACGTAGAACGAGCAAATATGTCGATTAAGGCTACAGTGATATCACAGCAGCTCAGATGACACAGCAATTTGGACAATTATCAAATTACATCTTTGCAGCTAAAACTCCATTCTGGTTTACATACATCACATAATAAAGATGCTCAGCATCTTGCACATGTTTTAGTCATGTCTGTGGATATCACCTTTACATAGACTCAAGTTATACCACATTTCTTAATCGAGTTCCTGCACTTATACACGTGTATCATTGAATAGACACAAAATATATGATCAGAACGGCACCTGAACTTTTTTTCCACAAAACCATGCATTGTGTTCCACCCTATTTTTTTTCATTTCAAAACAAAAAAAAGATACATTTCCTTTTGTTAAACATAGAACATAGTTCTTTGCCACTAAGTACAACAGGGAAAATAATTTCTGAATTATTTGAATCTATACAAGTTCAAAATAAAGTGAATGAGTGTGACAAAGAAATGTGTAAACAAGACTATGGCAAACAAATCTTCATATTTACCCAGTATTTCAGGAGGTGCAGAAAACAGACGTGCTGTATTCATTTCCTTTTGTGTCGTGTCCAGACTTACACAGTTACTCATAATGCACATCATGTTTTGAAAAGCATTTCATTACACAGGGCTAGCTAACGTTCAAACCTGTCTTTTGAAGATGGTGAATGTGATTTTATATGAAAATGGTGCCATCAATATGGGGCATATTATATAGGTTTTTTTTTAAAGTGTGAGAGACTTGGCCCGACACACAAATGTTCACACTTTTTCCAATGTCTAGTCACAAAAGAGGCTAAACATTAAGGTTAAGTCATATTTTCCCAGTAAACCCTTAATGACACATTCCTCTCAAGCTCCATTTTAAAACTACTGCATTATGGGAACTAGTGCAATCTGGAGAAGGCCTGGTCTCTTACAAAGCAGGCACACCGTTAAATACAGGAATAACAATATAAACTCTGAAGCAATGGCAGATGGTTTTAAGGCCATTTGAAATTACGGAAAACATTGCAAATAAAGCTTGAAAACCAAAAACCAAACTCTTGGGGTCAGTGGAGGAGGAGAGCGCTGCGCGTTACCCATCCCCCACATTCTTACAACGTTACTCTCCCTTGGCTGGTTTGGGCAGAGTACCACCGCGCCCTCCGAACACCTGGGTTTTCCTGTGAAGTCTTTAAAAAGCGCGGGGCAGTCAGGACTGTTTTAGGCGTTTTCTGGCCAAGCCGAAGGGTGGGCACTGCGCGGACGCCAGCGCACGGAAGGCCTCTGCCACCAAGTGAGGGTGGGACTGGATCATGGACTTCCAGCCTGCAGTCTCCATAATGTCTGTCGCATGACTACAGAAATCAAAAGAAAACAACAGAAATCAATTCATGAACAATAAGGACATACGCTATATAAAAAATATAAAAAAATAAATAAAGAGTAAGAGAATGAAAACTGGACATATAATTAAAGTCCAGAAAGGGATAATGGGTTGGATGCTGGATATATGAACGCAGGATGAGTACTTATTCTTTTTTAATAGTCACATGACCTCGAATAGTGGGATAATTCGAGGATGTTATTGGTTGTCAGACACCTCTGGTCTGACGATGTGAAAGAACTATGATGCTATATCAGGGCGCAGGTGAACATTTCAACATGTCCTTCATAAGAACATATTTTCTGTCATTATATACTTCAGATTTTTTCAAAGCATATCTGGATATTGTTTTTATTAATGAATGCCACTAATGCAGAGATGCAGAGCTGCACCATCCATTTGTACTTGAATCACTGAACTCCAGTGCATATTTTTGTCGCACAGGTCGATGAATCACTTACTTGCTGTTCCAGTTCTTCCCATCTTTGCAGCCTAGTTGCCTCAGTACGCTGCACCTATGGCAGGATGATATAAGAACGTAACGTTTACACTGCTAAACCAAAAAGGCAGTCATTCATCAAGGACTTCTGAAGTGATACTTGCCTGTTGATAAAATCTATGGCTTGTGCTTTGAGCTGCTCGGCGCTGTGCAGGTCTGCAAGGATGAGGATGTCGGCAACATTCTCCACCGAGAGATTGCTGCACAGGGCTTCTTCACACATGACCTTTAAACGCTCCAAAGCATACTGTGGAGACATGCATACACGTACACACACACACGCACACGCATTAGCTTACACACATGCCCTTTCCTCTATATTAGAGAATCTACAGATAGTCACCAACTCTGCAGACTGTGAAGGCTAAGTAATTTTGTGACGAAGACATCAAGCATCTCAAGGTTTGGAAAAGGAAGGAAGTTTCCTGGATATGCAGGCCTTTCCATTGTTAAAGTTATGGCACGCTGAATTCTCACGCGAGTGCGATATGACATCTTAAAATGGTTATACTCCAATCGTCTGAAATGACCTCCCACGTCAAACTCCCACTCACTTTGTCTGCTGCTGCCAGCAAGTTGTCAGCCATTTTCTCCAGATTCGGTGCCTTCCCCGTGTAAATGAAGCCCATCATCTCTTTAAAAACCTCAGGGTCAACGTCACTTATATCTACACGGTTCTGAAATGACAAGAATTCATAAAACAGTTATACGTTTGAGCAACCAATAAGTCATTAAAGCACAACTGAACTTTGGTAGAACTTTGGGTTGTGTAGTTACCTGGCCATGAGTCCAAATGGTGGCAAAATATGTTTGTTAGTGGCTCTGTGCTCCCCTGGGGTGATAATCCAGAATAGGGTATTTGTCGCTCTCTATTCAATTCTATAGGGCAGCTAAAACTGTCTCAAAATGACACTTCTAGCACATATACGAACGCGAACAAAGCGTATTCTGTCAATACAAACAATAACCAGTCCTCGTACGTGTTTTTTTTTGTGTGTGATTAAAATTACTTATAAAAGTACTATTTTCTTAAATGTTGTTAGCCAGCTACCAGAAAAGACTAGCAAAATGACAGCAGGTTGGTTTGTTTACCATAGATACTGAGGAACTATACATACTACCGTGGAAATTTGGACCAATGAGAGGTTTCTGATGCATCTGTGCATTAACGCCGTTTCTAGTGCAAGAATTATCTATCCGGATCTACATTCCAAATAAAATATGAAAAAGCCAGGAAAGGGCTATTTAATGATTTTTATTTTTTTAAATACGTAAGAGGACTGGTTATTGTTTGTATTGACAGAATCCGCTTCATTCATTCATAGCATATACATGCTAGAAGTGTCATCTTGAGACCGTTTTAGCTGCCCTATAGAAGTGAATGGAGAGCGACAAATATCCTAATCTGGATTATCACCCCAGGGGAGCACAGAGCAACTAATGAACATATTTTGCCAGAATTTGGACTCATATCATGGTCAGGCAACTACACAACCCAAAGTTCTACCAAACTTCAGTGAGAAATGTACTATGGATTCGTACAAGCACCAATTCCAAAAAGGTTGGGACAGTATGTAAAATGCACATAAAAGCGGAAAGCAGTGATTTGTAAATTCTCCTTTACATATATTTAATTGAAAACAATACACATTTTTTTAAAAATGTTTTACCTTATCAACTTTATTGATTTTTGTAAATACACGCTAATTCAGAATTTGGTGCCTGCAACACGTTCCAAAAAAGTCGGGACAGGGGAACAAATAAAAATAAATTAAAAAAACTGGGAGGTTCAAAAAACACTCGTTTGGAACATTATTCCACAGGTAAACAGGTGATGCTATCATGACTGGGTATAAAAGGATATCAAAAAACCATTGATATCTTATTTTCAGGTTCTCTTACAAGCAATACTATAACCTCTTCGCATTTGAATGGATCTCTGTGGGAATTGGGGGGTGGGACTAGATTAAGCTGTAAATTACATGGGAATAGTATGGAACCCATAGTTGGCTAAATGGCCGTAAGTCATCAAGGGTCTGAGGCATCAAACAAGCCTGAAACCATCACTCTCCCTGCGTGTCTCTGTACCCCGGCATCTCTCTGTACCCCGGTGCCTCCGTACACCGGTGTCTCTATACACGAGCCTCAAACCATCACTCTGCTGCCAGATATGCAGTAGATATGGATGGATCACTTGAAGGGTTGTTTCTCCAGACTTATTTTTCTTATTGAGTTCAATAGGAAAATGAGAAACAACCCTTTAAGTGATTCATCCATATCTACTGCATATCTGGCAGCAGAGTGATGGTTTGAGGCTCGTGTATAGAGACACTGGGGTACAGAGAGAAACCGGTGTACGGAGGCGCCGGGGTAAAGAGAGACGCCGGGGTAAAGAGACGCCGGGGTAAAGAGAGACGCCGGGGTAAAGAGAGACGCCGGGGTAAAGAGAGACGCCGGGGTAAAGAGAGACGCCGGGGTAAAGAGAGACGCCGGGGTAAAGAGACGCCGGGGTAAAGAGAGACGCCGGGGTAAAGAGAGACGCCGGGGTAAAGAGAGACGCCGGGGTAAAGAGAGACGCCGGGGTAAAGAGAGACGCCGGGGTAAAGAGAGACGCCGGGGTAAAGAGAGACGCTGGGGTACAGAGACGCCGCACACAAATAATTGTTTTTATTTTATTTCCTTTTATATTGTCTTTTAAATGTTCTCATTTTAATTCTTCCCTCTTTTAATGTATTTTAATTGTATTGTCAAATCAATCTTTCTTTTTTCATCATTCTGTGAAGCACTTTGAATTACATTCAGTTGTATGAATATGTGCTATACAAATAAACTTGACTTGACTTGTTTCCTCGCATTGTACTTCAGTCCACCGGCAGCTAAAGGTCGCGATACCAGGCAGACACGGCTTCATTCATTCGGTAAAATACATGCTTTTCTGAGCTTTTTAACTTCCATCCATGTTCATTTTCCTTCCTCTGACTCTCACTGTTTATCTGAGCAACTCATTGTTTTTTATAAATGTCTCACTTATGAAATGCAATTGTATGAACAGTCACTTGACTGTGCTGTTGGAGTGCCAATGGGGACCCCTGGAGGATAGCCATTGAAATACAAAGTTTAAATCGCTGCAGGTCACATGGTGGAAACAAACTGGTGGCCCTAACAATGACTAGTCAACATCGCTAATCAGATCAGTTTCTTTTATTTTTTGCAAACGCCATCCATCCCCAGCAGAAAAAATATATATTTGCAGACCCCTGAGCCAAACGTACCTTCTTACTTTCTTCCATTTCATGTTCAAACATGGCATTAAAAACCGGTGATCTGGCTGCAAATCAAAGACAAACATTTCAGTGGCTTACAAAAAGGCACTCATTTTTTTATTAAAATAGATGAGATTTAAAGAGAAAAATGTGAACTTCATATATGAAGCCAATGAAATAAACAGGTGTGAATGTACTCCATAGGAAAATACTGGATATAAAAAAACACTTCCCCCCCCAAATTCCCCCTTTGGAATGCATAAACATACATGTAGGCCTGCTCCACTGTTATAGCCTCCGTCATAACCATCAGACCAACCAGAGGAGCCCATACTTCACAATGAACCAGGAGATACCCTCTCAACAGAAGCCCTTGCTCTCTGGTTGCGCCATAGGGTAACCGTGTTGCTCTATGGAATTTTTGGACGGCGCCAGCACCGTGAGTTAATGACTTAGTGCTTTAGCTGGACGCCCTATCTTTATCTTATTATTTTTCTCAAGCCTAGATTTTCTGAATATCCTAGAATTATCCCTGACACAATAACTACCCATCAAACCATTGCTATAAATGTAAAAAAGTGTTCCCCACTGATGGTTCCTGAGGGCGCCCTTTTCCGAGCCTCAGTGACAGGCTGCTAAGTGACGCTTTCTGCACCGTAGCTCGTTTAATCACACAGCAGTGCTGACATGGCCAGTGTGGAGAGTGAGGGCACAGAGCATCCGCATATCCCTTATCCTGCCCGTCAGCACAGCAGGGATGGATTAGCACTGTAGGGAATGGGGGGGGCGGGGGAGGTCTTACCTGCCAATATGGATTTGTGGGCTTTGAACTCCTGCCCCCGGACATAGAGGCTGCAGTCTGTGAACCTGGAGCACTCCCACAGGTTCCCTAGGTCATCAGACAGCTGGCATTCCGGAACCTTCAGCATGTTCATGTTGGACTGGCCAGAGATGTTCACAGAATCCTGGACTACGCTTACCTAGAATGATGCAGGAAGAAATGGTACATTACAGTACAATTTTCCAGTTTGTACTTCTGATTAATGTCAGTTATAGCAGATTCTCTTGGTAAGCTACAAATAGGAACCTTTCATCAGATTGTCTCTTCCGAACAAAAACTTGAAAAGTACCATTTAAATGCCACTGAGGCATGATATACATGGAGAAGTATTGCTTCAATGACAAGAAATGAAATGCAGTGACAGGCATAATTAATAAACGTGTCTGTCATGACAGCAGGTTATCACCATCATAACGAAGCAATCAAACTGTGCAGACACATTGGCAGCTCAAACACTAATAGGTTGAAGTCTAATGGCTTCAATAAAGTGTAAATATAGTTTAAATTGGAAAATGTTTCCACTCCAAAATCTACTTTCCTTCAGTAAGAAGATGAAAATTACACTACCTCCTCACTATACTGCCATGTAAAGATAAATAACATGAAGGATGTTTCAGTAGCATCTAACAGGACCAGCCTTCCCAGGCATAAAACGGGGTGTTTCAGCAAAAGCCACAAAGTAGAAAAACAGCAACCACAAATAGAGTAACCTGCAATTTCTACAATGCAGCCAGTTGTAGTTCAAATTAATTAACTTCCCTGGGACAGCTTTAATTAACGAGAAAAGCAATTCCATCTTCAAATTATAGCTAATCTGCTTTAATTGCCAATTTCCCTCAAAATGTTAGTAATCCTTTCTAAAAACCTCGTCAGGCATACTCAATGTTCTCATATTTTCCCTCATATTCAGATAATTGTGTTTGTAGCAAATTCTGTGGATGCATTACTTAACTTGTTGACTTTAAGATGTCATTTTTAAGCGCACTCTCTAGAGCAAGCCTTTTCAACGACTTTCACAACTCCACTAAATTACACCTAATGAAACTAATCTAAGTGGCAGAACTTTACAACTTCCTGAAGTAAATTATTTGACAAAAGCAAAAACAGATTAACGTAGATAAAAATTCCCATCTGACTAAACACAGAGGTAAAGCTAGTCTGGGAGACCAGTGGCATACAGTACCACTGCCAAAAATGTGTTCTCACTCAAGTGTTGTGTTGTTTTTCATACGGTTCATTTAGATGGCACGGGACACTTCAGCACAAATGTACTTTCTTTCCTCTCCGCAGTCCACAGTATGAATTAAAGCCAATTAATTACCACTCTGCTCAAAAGGTCTTCAGAGATGCATATGTGCTTGCCTTATAGGAAGTCTTGCACATTGCAAGTTAAAACTAAACTTAGCACTGAACTTGAAGACTGCAGAGAATGGCCAGCCCTCGTGTTTCCACAGCCATGGCCCTTCATGCTCAAGCTAGAGAGGTCAACAAGGAGAGGTTATACCCAACACTGCACCATGAACCCCTCATTTAGCAATAATATAAAGCACACGTAAAAGAATAAAAAGAAAGTTAGACTAGGTTTTCTATAGTGTAACAACCACTATTTGACCTATTTACCTCTATCACAGCAGCAAAGGCTAACTTTTACCAGGTTAGAATTGAGAACTCTCACCCTGAGCTGCAGATTACTCCGGCCCGGGCCCCTTCGCCCTGATCTGCTGACCGCTCAAGTTATGCCCCTCGCCCTGAGTTTGCACACTGCTCCAGTCCTGTCCCTCCCCTGGTTTATGCCCCTGCCTTGACGCAACCGGAGCCCCAGATGCACCACCCGCCCCTTTGAATTGAACATTTTACATCCTTTTTTTGGACTTTCTACTTACCAGCTCATTTAATTAGATCCCTTATTACAGTCTATTACCATCCATTCTACCTTTAGATTAAACTGGGCCGGCCAGCGAAGAATGGACACCCCCTCTCTAACCAGGTTCCTTCCGAGATTTCTTCCCATTGGGGAGTTTTTTTTCGCCACTTTTGTGAGTTTTTTTTACCTCGTTTTGCTGGTTGGGGGTTAAGGCCTGTTTTTTTGCTCAATTTTCCTTCTGTTTCTCTGTGCAGCGTCTTTGTGACAGTTCTCTGTAAAAAGCGCTATACAAATAAAATTTTATTGAATTTAACTCATCCTCCGAGCTGTAGAAACTGTACTCCTCATTCCTCAATCCTCCCCTTCAACCCTCACTGCAGATTAAATTGCAAACTTTGACAGGAACTCATTTGAGATGGTGGAGTCCCCAAACACGAGTTAATCCTCTCCCCAGATAACCCTCAACCCCAATTCATTACCCCTACCCTTTCTCTGTCTTTTCTCATACACATGCCAACCTCTCTCAAATTTTGATACCCCATCGTCCAACTACCTGCTCCCTGGATCCCATCCCTACACCTCTCCTTCAGTTCATCTTTCCTGGCATCCTCCCATTTATCTCCTATCTGGTGAACAGGCGTGTCCACTGGATGCACCCCTGCAGTCTTCAAACAAGCTCATGTCACCCCTGACACTTTTGTCATCCAGAACTACCGTGCTGTCTCTTCTTCCCTTTCTCACCAAAATTCTTGAACATGCCGTTTTTGAAAACCTTGTACACTCTCACCAGTCCGGCTTCAGCGCTGACCACTCAAACAGATGCCCATCCTTATAGTCGGGGAGGACCTGTACTCTACAAAGGCAGATTCTCTCTCCTCCATTCCTCTTTTCTCCTCTTTGACCTCTGCAGCTTTTAACACAGTTACCTCCTGTTACGGTCTTCACGCACTATCTTGGAGATCTGCTGCACAACTCAACTGGTGGTGAGGGGGGGAGGAGTGTGCAGCTTTTATGAAACCTCAGGGTTCAGTCATCATGTCTATCATATCATGATATAAATGTGTAAATACCACTGACATGACGGTCATAATTTCTCATGACCATTTTTGACTGCTTTTCACATGTCATGTGGCATTATGAAGTGCTTATGACATGGTCTCAAGGGTGCTCTAAGCAATAAGTGTCAAATAGTTACCAAAATACTGATTCCTGAACATGTAAATGATCTTAATTTAATACTGTTCACTCGTCCGTGAAATATCAAATGCTAAAAACGTTCACCTCAGATGTGTGAGCTGCAGAGCTAAAAATCAAAATTACCTCACAGAACAGCGTGAGCTTGTCCTCTGGTAGGAGTCCATTTGCCTCGTCAAGCAAAAAATCTCTTCGAATAAATTTTTTGAAGCCCCAGTCCTTCCCTTGGACAAATCGATATGCTCTCTGGCTTTCTAGTGTGGGGGAAACAAAGTCATAAATCACACCTCAAACAGTCCAAAACTGTCCATGGGCTGAAAGAGTGCGCTGAAAAACAGTACCCGTCATCATTATTTGTGTATGGAAGGTTTGCAAAGTGGTGAAATTCATTCTAAAATTGTTATTAGCTAATAAATTGTGTATGATATTGAGAAGTTCAAGACAAGCAGTGCCAAGCAGCATAAAAATACAAGACAAAAATGTGTGGTACTCCTTACCCATAGCTTTAGTTTCTTCTCTTTTTGCATTGAGCAAAGAAAACTTGAACTTTGCTCTAACTTCACTTTTTGGACAACTAACCAGCAGTAAATACAATGAAAGATAATCTTTACTTTCATCATCCAGTCCCTTTGGATTAACACGGAGGCACCTAACAGAACACAAAGGAGCTCATGAATCACCCAAAAACTTTACTGGAAAAACCTTAATAAACATATCTATTAACATAGCAAGCTCATAAACATTCTTCCAGACTCACATAGTACAGTTTTTAATTTACTTGAATTAGTAGCTTCAGTAGGGCAGAATCTTCTTACACAATTCATTTATGCATTATAGCAAACATGCCTGAATTGTACTATTATGGCCCCCTACTTGTGTTTCTGGTCTGCTTAACTTCCATTTACTCAGACAGATGGAAATGATATGAACATAAAGGCATCACTGGTGAGGCATTGGTTCTTTGTTCTCTCACCATTTCATCTTGTCATTGGGTCCGGATGAGAAGGTGGAACTCTTCAATACCTCCCCCATCTCCTCCCGGCAAAAACTAAAGTTATTTATGGTCCACATGTAGGAGAACTTCACTACTTTAACCTACAATACAAAACAAACAAACAAACAAAACATTTAAAAAAAAAACACATACTATTGTCATAAATCAAACAAAAGGAAACATGTATAGCATAAACTGTTATATGCTAAAGTTTGAGAAACTTACTGAACAACATGCTCATTCAGAAAAGGCAAGTATGCATCACCACTGACTAGGTTAACTGGCAATGGGTGTCACCAATGTACACACAACCAATTAACTATAGCTTCATCCAATACAAACTAAAAGGATAGACACGGTGAAATACACTGTACACGCTGTATGGGACTAACATGGTGAAATCCAGATGGTATACCTCCTGGTGGAACATTTCGCGAAGCATTAACACCAAATTTGAAACAAAGAAACTTCCAGTGGAGGACGGTTATTTGAAGCATACGTATTTGAGATTTGGATACAATGCACAGCTGTAATGTAGTCCCAGTGAAATCCTTATCACCATTCAAAATGACTATACAAGCCCATTCAACCTTTATTTCAACTGAACAATACAAATGAAAATTGAAAGTTACACTCTTTAAAAGGCAACAACTGCTGCAATGAGCCAGCTTTGTGCTTAGATTGGAATATGTGCAACACAAATGGCTTCCCAGCATGGATATGATAATGTAACAAATATAAGGGTACATAATAGGGGTGGGCGATATAGCCTTAAATTCACATTACAATATCAATTTTATTTTAGACTGTAAGAATATATATCACGGTATAGTTTTAATATAATTGCATTCAAATATATTCGGAGCAATGCAAGTCTATTATGGGAACGATAAGACCAATTTTGTCATGGGGTATTTTTGCTACCGTGTTGTTCCTTTAATATTCTGTATATGAGGACAAAATTTACACACATATTTTAAGAACATTTTAAAATAGGCTATGTGAGATGTTGGAATGACATGAATATTTATGCAGTAATTGTTTACCATAAAAAAATTGAATTAGCCGCCAACATTCGGTCTCTTAATAGCTAGGAACAAAAACATAAAAGAAAAGTAATTGTCCAACAGTAGCCGAGGAGCGAAACTCCATCAACCCATTCCACCATTCAACATGACCGCGCAGCTAACGTAGGCTACGGTAGCCTAGATAGCTTGGAGACGTTAAAGGTAGATTGTGGGAGCCAAGACGCATTGTATCGGCTTTATAGAGTTTATTTATTGGTTAATGTCATTATGGTATTATCACCCCTTATAGTTATTACATATTGTAATAAGTTCTTGTTTTGGATATTTTTGTTTTATAATAATAATTAATCATTTCAAGATGGTTTGTGATTCATATTTGTAGGATAGGCCTATATTATATTGAAATTTCTGCCACTAAGATAAATAGGTCTTGTACTTCGGTTCATGTGATTAATGTACTTTTTTATTTATCCGGCAATTATCAGTGGCTGTGTCTCAAATTGCACACTTGTGTTTTATCTAGCACGGAAGTAAGCAGTCACGTGATCAAGTGCGTCCCAAACTAATATGCAAACACGCAAGTATATTTACAATGCACCGGACGTTTTCCTGGCGTACTTGGGAAGACCGAAGAATGGAGTATACATCAGAGTGTACCTTTCCCTACGTGTTTTCCGAGCTGAAAGAGAAGATTTGGAATTGGTGGTAAAAGGCATGTCACGAAAATCAAGACACCAAAACCGACATATCTAATATATATTCTAATATCTGTCAGGGGAAAAAAAGGATCCAAAGCGGACGCGAGAATGACAATCAATTAGAACTAGATGAACAATTCCTAAAGACATTGCAGGTGTGGTTGCTTCACAGTGTTATCAATTTCTGGAAATGGCATAGAAAGATGGTAATATGGTATAGTGTGAGGTGGAAAATAACTATAACTAAAATAAACTATTTTAAGGTGGAAATAGTATGAACTGGTAATGCGGTATAAAGGGATCTAGTGAAGGTGCTATAGCCTATTAGTAGTCTAACGAACCTGGAAGTGATACAAAAAAGTAATGAATTGTGATGAAAGCACAAAAAGGTAATGTCAAATAATTTGGGATAGTATTGTTGGGTCATAACAGTGTTGTTGAGGAAGGCATTGTGAATGCCTTATTTACTACCTCCTGTGTACTAGCATACTGCTTACTGTAGACTATACTGCAGTGACATGCAGTATGCGAAATATCCTCAATATAAACCCAGACATAAGTAGGCTATATCAGTTTCCTTTACACTCTTTGGCTATAGAGTACTCAATTGAGTACGTCAGTCATGGGCGGAGTCTGGCTTTGAAAGTAAATTCCATATGAAAGAATAGAATGGGCTTTGGAGACTATCGACTATTTCTTGAAATCTGATTAATAGAATGAGCCAAAACGTTCCTGGATTAGCCTGTGTGGTACAAGGATATAGACCATATATCGCATGTTCCAATTTTTATTTTTTAAAGTAATGCATCCATGATTGTAGTTCGACACAGACTACATATTCAGTACTGCAACGCACGGTTGGTTCTCGACCAAAGATATCATCATCTCGTCTGTCTGGACATTCTTGGGCAGATGGGAGTACAGCAGCTGAAGATGAGCTAACATTAGCTTGCTAAGTTGAGAAGCCCGCCCAACAAGGTCAGAAACTATGCTACGGTTAACCACATAAAGCAATTCTAGCTTTTAGTTCTTCAAACTAGCTAGCTAACGTTAGAAAAAAGTGTTTAAAAACGGAGTCATGTGCTACTGCTGGATAACGTTATATGACGTCTGTAGCCAAGGTTGCTCGTTCAGAGGGAGTTATGGGACGTGGAGTTTTTAAATGGTGCCAGCGCTGGTATGATCACAAAAAAAAAAACTAAAACAACAAATATACTTGAAGCTGGTCCAAAAAAAACGAGTTTGCGAACGGGCGTTATATTGAACAATCCAGGAAATTGACGGTAAGACAATCACTAGAAATGGTTTAAAAGTAAGCTTTAGTTAATGTCTATGCTCTAAATCAGAGGTAGGCAACCCTGGTCCTGGAGAGCCGCAGGGTCTGCTGGTTTTTGTTTTCACCTTAAATACAGCAACTACTTTGACCAAAGAAACCAGGTGAGGTGAGTTAACTGTGTAATCAACTGCTTTAATTGATCAATTAAATGGCGAGTAACAACAAAAACCAGCAGACCCTGCGGCTCTCCAGGACCAGGGTTGCCTACTCCTGCTCTAAATGAATGGGGAATTTACTTCCGAAACCAGCGTGACGTAGTCACTTGAGTACTCTATATCATCTGGGGATATTAAGAACACTCCATTTGGCCGCGTAAGTAAGGCTAGCCTAATATAAGAGCTTTTTTAAAAAGTATTCTCAACTGGCATACTCAAATAGTAGGTAAGTGTGCTGATTCTGACTATTCCGACATAGTTGTGTTTGATTAATACTGTAGAAAAACATGGGTTAATACAATTATTGCCTAGGTTTTAATCAAATGCTCAGCTACTGATTTCTCCACTAAATTCAACACTCTGATTTTGTTTAGGCTACAGATATCACCATTTTGTGAAGTCCAAACCAAATGTCTTGTGCTGAATTCAGCGTTCTATTCATCTAGCCTACCTAGCAGGCAGCTATCGTAAAACAATGTCAATTAAACATCGTTTGGCTAATAGTAACTTAGTTTAACTTTGACTCACATAAACTTGAGATTATAACCCAATCATGTGTCACGGATAGTTTATTTGCTGTAGCAACGTCATAATCGATTGCATTTAGATTTGATAACGTAAGCTACTGGCACCTGTCACCTTAGCATTTTCATGCAGAGTGAAAGGTTTGTTTTTCCTGGTAGCTTAACCACAGTAGCCTAGCTGGCGTATGCTTTTGTCATGTTTTGTTAGCAAGTTGTCTGTGCTAACGTTATCAAGACGTAAAGCCAAATTCATTGAATAATGTTGAATGGAGTGATTAGTAAATGAGCATTTAGCTAAAACATAGGCAAGTAGAAATAACCGCCTTGCGGTTGTATGCCTCCACCAACAAGTCAAGTTGCAGTTTATATCCATGTCTGTCCAGACTCATAAAATATATGTAGTGAAGACTTTGAAGGAATTTAATTTAAAAGGTATGAAGTGTATTTATTGGCGAAATGGAAGTTATCACTATATTGACATGTACAGTTGTGTTCAAATAAATAGTAGTGCGTTAAAAAAAGTGAATAAAGTGCAAATATTTTTTAATAGCTTTTAGTTCCATATTTCAAATGTAGTGGAAACATTACACATTCAATTGCAAATCAAAGTCTGTGTTATTCTTTTACAGGAAGCAAAGAAAAGGAATATTATTCTGTTCAAAAAAATAGCAGTGTCGACATTTTTTTCTTCAAACACTTACTGTATAAACTGAAGAAATTTTTCAAGATTTAACTTCACTTTAAATTACTGAACTAATATTTAGTTGCATAACCATTGTTTTTGATAACTGCTGCGCATCTACGTTGCATCGAGTCAACCAACTTCTGGCACCTAGAAACAGGTATTTCAGCCCAGGATGAACGAACTACATTCCACAGTTCAGGTGAATTTTTGGGTTTTGCTTCAGAAACTGCACTTTTAATGTCACCCCACAAGTTTTCAATGGGGTTGAGGTCGGGGGATTGAGCTGGCCACTCCATTACCTCAATCCTTTTTGTCTGGAACCAAGATGTTGCTCGCTTACTTGTGTGTTTGGGGTCGTTGTCTTGTTGAAACACCCATTTCAGGGGCATTTCCTCTTCGGCATACGGCAACATAATCTCTTCAAGTATTTTGATGTATTCAAACTGATCCATGATACCTGGTATACGATAAATAGGCCCAACACCATAGTATGAAAAACATCCCCATACCATGATTTTTGCGCCACCATGCTTCACAGTGTACTGTGGCTTGAATTCAGTACCCGGGGGTCGTCTGACGTACTGTCGACGACCACTAGACCCGAAAAAAACAATTTTACTCTCATCAGTCCACAGAATGTTACACCATTTCTCTTTGGGCCAATCGAGGTGTTCCTTGGCAAATTTTAACCGATTCTGCACATGCCGTTTTTTCAACAATGGTGCTTTACGGGGGCTTCTTGCTGATAGCTTAGCTTTGATCAAACGTCTTCTGACTAACAGCACTTGCAGGTAATTTTAGATCATCTTTGATCTTTCTGGAGGTGATGATTGGCTGAATCTTTGCCATCCTGACTATTCTTCGATCCGTTTTAATAGTAGTTGCTTGTTTTCTTCCACGTGTTTCAGGTTTTTGTTGCCATTTTAAAGCATTTGACATCTTTTTAGCTGAGCATCCTATAATTTGCTGTACTTCTTTATACGTTTTCCCCTCTCCAATCAACTTTTTAATCAAATTACGTTGTTCTTCCGAACAATGTTTGGAACGGGCCATCTTACTTAGCAATTCAGAAAGAAATATATTTTATAACAATGTGTGAAACATTTGCTTCCCTTCTCCCTTAATAAAGGACAATTAATGACACCTGTTTTTTCACAGAATGAATGAATTCTCTAATTAAACTCCACACTGCAATTATTTTGAACACGCCCCTTTCAATGAATGAGTCAATTACTCAGAACAAGCAGCGTGCATGTCATGACAGTTGGGTCTGTTGTTTTTCTATTACATTACTACATCTACAAGTAAATTATTTGCCATGCAGAAATATCACTACTACTAATAACAGTGGTTCATCAGGTTACTTATTTTTTTGAACACAACTGTATGATTCCAGTGAATAATTTCCAGTGAGAAACATGCCGTCTTCACTTAGAGACTATTTTTACAGAGGAGTAAAGATGACTGATAGAGAAGCTAATTAGCCAGCCAATACAGTTTTGTAATTTTTTTTTATTTGAAATTGAAATTAGGAAACGGTACAGTCATGTACCTGAACATGTTAATAGAATAACGTTTATTTCCCGCTAGGGAACTTCAGTTGTAGTCCCAGCAACAACAAAAAAAGACATGGACAGTGGGGCAGACCCACAAAGCACAAACAAACATATCAAACAAAGACATCCAACAGAATCATTATATCAATCAAGTGAATTAAAGTGCAATACAGCCATGATTTTTTAAATAGCCCCGCTGTCCCGAGATTTCCAGTGTCACCAAGCAGCCAACACACAAACTCCGCCTCCATGACTCTCCGCCATACACGCAGCGCCGCGGTCTCTGCCCACCGCTGAAACGGAGCACCGAACTGCGTCAATCCTCCCAGTCGTCTCCTCATTCCTCCCCCGCATTACGTTTTCCTTCCCTGGCTGCCTTTTGAAGATTGCCGAAAATCTAAATACCTCAACCCTGGTGAAGAGCGATGGTAAACTTAGTTGCTGCAGTCTGCAGATCCAACGGACATTCCCTAGCATATGTTGCGAATGCGTCTCCATGGTGACGACCACAAACAAAAATATACCGACTAGGCAATTCGTCAATATTATCAAACGAGCAGCAGGAGTACCCTGAAAAATCTTCAGCCCGCTTCCCCATCCCACTAGACACACAGCGCATGAAAAAAACAAAGACAAAAGCCAGACACAACAAAACACATACAAATTAACAAACACGAACACGAGACACAGCTGGACTACATGTCGCCGTTACAGTGCCACGTGCGTCACGTATGGTGAACTAGATTAATAATTCCTAAAGAAATTGTAGGTGTGGTTGCTTCGCAGTGGTATCAATTGCTGGAAATGGTATAGAAAGATTATGGTATAGTGGTAGGTGGTAAATAAAAGGTGGAAATGGTCTGAAGTGATAATGCAGTATAAAGGGATCTAAAGAAGGTGAAAGTGTTAAAATACGGTGATGTATTTTGTGGTAAGCAGTCTAAAGAACCTGGAAGTGATTCAAAGTAGTAATTAATTGTGATGAAAGCACAAAAAGGTCATGTCAAATCATCTGGGATAGTATTGTTAGGTCATAACAGTGTTTTAAAGAAAAGTATTGTGATGTCATAAGCAGTATAATATGTCACAGCATCCACATTTTATTGCATCGATTTTCAAAACATGCCCATTGACTCACATTCATTTTTTTGGCGAAAAAAGATCAATTATCTGAAAAAGTGTATATGTTATAAAGGTAAAAAGTAATAGCAACCTGGAGGGTGTATAAAGATATAATATGAGGTATGAATGGTGTCGATGGTGTGAATGGTGTAGGAGGAGATAGGTTCTCAAAAAGTGGCGGAATAATAATAAGTATGGTGAATAACAAAAGGTGTGGTTTCACAACCACACCAAATAAAAGGCAGAGATATATATATATTTTTTGTTCATAGTCATAACACTTTTCATGAACTTAAAATAGGCTAATTGTCAAATTAGGCTATGTCATTAAAGAAATTAGTAAAATGTGGCTTGATCCCTCTCCATTTGCTAATGTAAATGTGATATTTACCCGATAATGGTTTAGATGTGGTCGGAACAAAAAGTTAAGTTTTAAATTTAAATCTCTTTTGTAAAACGTCTGAAACAGGGTAGCCTAAACCCCATTAATTATCTTGAAATTAGTCTTTTACTTTTGGGAGTACCATAGCCGACAGGATACATAAAATTAGTATGATTTTTAAATCAGATTAATATCACTAATCATTCTATAAGCATGGATCAGACTTTACTTTAAAAAAATAAATAAATAATATTCGCTATAAACAATGCTATTTTCAGCCAGATTACGTATCAATATACTATCGAACTTCTTATCAAATATTGTCAAATAACTCATTTTTTACTAAGAAAACAAAACACAGTACATGTTGGAAACGCAATTGACATTATTGTTGATATTTGGTACACTAAAAAAGGTACAGAGTAATCCATTCATGCCTGGGATCTCTGTAACGCTGATTTGTGACAAAAACGCTAAAAAAGTTAACAGCAACGTTACAAATAAAATTGAATAGAATCTGGAGCGAATGTGATTAAAGCCGCAGTTGGCAAGTTTGAAAATATACAAGGCAAAACGACTTCCCCCTATTGCTCTCCTCCCTCCTATCTCTGTCCTAAGCCCCTCTGAACAAATTATTCTCCAGTGGACACGCAGAGACAGGCAGACAGAGAGGGGTTTATTCTACGGGGAGGATATTTTGCTTGTAGAAAGTTGCCCTGATTGGTAGCTACATAGCTAGCCCTGATTGGTTGATTTTTAGAAGACCGGGTTGAGATTTTTTGACAGTCTAATACAGAGCCCAGGACACTCACAGAAACCGGATTTTTTCCCAAAACACTTGATTTATTGATAGCTGCTGGAATCAGTAAATTTAATAATTTCGCCAAAATGATATCGAAAAAATCTTGCCTACTGCACCTTTAATGTTACCAACGTCGCTACAGTAGTCTATTGCACTCAATAAAAGCAAAGCTACAACTTAAAATTAAAATCTTTACCCTAGCATCAAGAAAGCACATACTTCAAAATGTAACATGTAATGTTAGCTATAACTATGGTTGAATAATACGCAGTAGGGGAGGGCATAAAAGTACATGCTAGCTAGCAAACTATGTTACTGGAGATTACTAACGTTAGCCGCAAACATAACGTTTTACCTCATCTTAACCTACTATAGGCAACATACCACTAAACACTTCCTCTGTTTACATTATAAATAAAACTATACCAACATCCCTTCACCACAAATGTGTATAACAAGCCATTTTTCTGCTGTAGCATAGATATCAGATGTTCAAGTGTCAGTTGCACCGGACGTGTTTCTTGTTTTTTTTCATCAGAAGAGTCAAGTCGTTGTAGTACAACTACGGATTTTTAAGATTTTTAAGCACTCTACGTTCTTGCATAAGTGCCATATGCTTCTTAGTGCACTTGGAAATGTACTTACAAGCACACTTACAAGTAGACGAGTGTGCAAGCACGCGAGTATGCAATTTGAGACAGCCAGTATTTTCTAGTTTGGAGCCACATGGTTCTCAGCATAGTGCCTTGGGTTTTTGAAGGACACTTTTAGTTTATAACTCCTGTAAAGTAGATACTTATCTGCTGTTGGATGTTTTTTTGAAATAAAAAGATCATTGTTTTTAATCGTTTTTACATCGGAGTTCTGTGGAAGTTTTCAACGCAATCTCGAGTAGCTTAGGCTACCGCCACAGCTCAAGCTAATTATACAGTCAGCCCCCAGATAGATGTAAGACTATAAAAAGATATACTAACTTTAAATTCAGAACTGAGCGTGAGACGCACACAAACGATCCAGATCTCACACACTTCTTATTTCTCATGCATTTATTTAAATATTTCTATCCGCACGTCCACAGCAACACATTCTTTTTGAATTAATAATGCAAATAATAGAAATTCCACTGTGTAAATTAAAATGCAGGCTAATGTAGAAATGTAGCTATCAGCTAGGAATGCTGATTAAAATTCATTATTGCTAATATTGTATGTCCAAAGGTGAAGTTGCAGTGGGTAACGATTTTTTATGCACATTTCACCTTGCTCATTGTTCGCCGATGTTTGGGGAAGTAACGGACAGAGAACAGAAATAGTAATACCTAAGCTTTGTTTTAACATTGACTTTCCACTTTCATTAATCCATGAAGGTCGTTTTTGATTGGAGGCACGTTACACGCCTGGTGCATTTAATGACAGCGTTTGTTTCGCCGCTTTATGTGTTATAGCTTACATTAATAGATGTGAACATTTTTCAAATATGCAAGTAGCCTAATGCTCTATATCACTGCCCGGATTTCTACCGGTGTAACATGTCTACCGTTATATCGCCCACCCCTAGAACATAATCCACAGAACAGAAGTGGCGTCACCTGTGTGTAGCACCAGCTCTCAGCCACAGGTCCGCTGGACATCTCCCCTGGCGGAGGGGGGGTGGGGACCTGTGACATCGCCAGCTTAGCCTTCGGCCGGAAACGCCAACGTCCCTTTAAATTTCACCACTTAACCTTCCCAAGAAAAGAGGTAAAGACATGGTCAAAGAAATAAATACAGCAGAACTTTTACATTGCCACATAACACAAGACATCAAATCAAAATCAGACTCCGATTACTTAATGTTGATTTTCATCAGAGCGCCATCTTTGGGTAAAACTGCACAAAGGTTTAGCTCCATCACAGTAATTTTGGACAGTACATGTTCTTGTTGACAATGAACTTTGATGTCCCACAAGTGTTAAAATGCTGACATGGCCCCGTTACATACCTGACTGATTCCAGCTCTATAGTGATAACGGCAGAATGATAGACCAATCAAACCAATTCATTTGAAACAGTCCATTTAGAAGATCAAAGTAAGCAGGATCTAATAAAAGGAAATTCTAACAATACTGTTTTAAGGTAAATAGCTAAGCTAGAACTTCTTATGATAAGCTGGTGAGTGATTCAACCACAATAACTTATCAGATTGCATTTATTTACTGTGACTCAGCATCAAAAAGTCGATACTTGATCCAATACAACAAACATGGCCACAAAATTGTAAGTGAAAAAGGGCATGATTCTCAAATTCAATTAACAAAAAAATTCTCTATCAAAATAACAGCAACATCAGAGCATCAGCATGAAGGAAATCATGTAACCAACAATCTGAACAATCCTATAGAGCAATCCTAAAATCTTACAATATATATAAAAAATATCTGAAAAGGAATACGTAGGTTTAAACTAGGGATGTACGCGATTAGTCGATTAAATGTTGCTACCCTCGCTAGTCGACACCAGAAATACTAGTCGGTTAAGCTTATTATTATTTTATTAATGTACACATTTAAATTACATATTGACATATGTCTTCCCAGTCAAATGTTGCTTTATAAAAAACGAGCATTCGTTACTAACGTTAACAACGCCGGATTAAAAAAATAAATAAAAAAGAGGGGGGAAAAAACAAAAACCATTGGCTTGTTCGCCCCGCAAGTTAAACCAGCGAGGTGGACAATGTTTAACCTTATAAGATTAAATTGTGCTCAATTTTCTGTTTTCTGAGTGTTCTCTTAGTTTTAGACTAGTCGACTAGTCTAAGTTTAAACTTCCACTTAAACGTCAGGGAAGTTAGTCGTTAGGAACATCCCTAGTTTAAACACAGAAAATCTTTTCTTTTGACTGCGATCCTAATCAGCTCAATTCAATTATTTTTTGTACTTACCATATGTTTTAATGAAGGCATATATCTTCTTACTGCTGATGAAGTTACCATGAGTGTGCTTCTGAGAGAATTTAAGGAGTGACCAGAAGTTGTGTAGGCAGTTGCAGATCAGACAATCGCTGCATGCTTGACATTTTCTGCATAACCCATCCTGAACGCAAGATGAAATAAAGCATTTGGTTAACAAGAAACTTGTTAAAAGAAAATTCAGTCTACAAATACCTTGTACCTATGAAATGACAGTATAAAGAATAAAACAGGGCCTTCCAAAAAAGACAGGGGCTCCCACTGACTGCTAGTATGGAAGGTACACTTCAAAGCAATTGTTTAGGAACAAAATTAGCTGTAACAAAAATTAAATCTCAAGTTTGTATGTTTCTTTGTCAAAATAATCAAGAGAAGCCCCATCAATGCTGAGTTCTACAAAAATGTTAGGCAAATACACTGTATCTGTATATTGGGTACACAGTATAGACCTAGTTGGAGTACACATGTCCTGGACACACATATCAGTAATTGGTTTATTATTATTATTTTTTTTTAAAATGTTACTAAATTCTGTATTATTCTTTTAGCGTATCTGAAATTGGCAAATATGCTCATGGACCAGAACTAACATTCAGCATATCCCCAAATAGTACATAGTTTGTTATTTTGTATGTCAATACAATATTGTATTAATGATTGGGGCCACGTACAAATAAGTGGGATAAGTCACAGAACAAGAACATATTTGATTAACGTTATTAGGTTAAAACTTATTACCAGCTAGTTTTAGACAGATATAATTTGTATGAAAAACAATGCAACTAGATAGCTAAAGTGACTTCACCTAAATTAAAGTGCAGGCTAAACTATTGTCTTAGTGATCAAATCACTGCTGGACCACAGCAAAAAGTTCCAAGCTGGCAAATGCTGGTCTTTATGCTGGTCAACCGAATAACGAAAATAACTGCGCTGGTCAAACTGGTCTTAGTCAAACTGGTAAATGTGACGGTCATGCTGGTAGATAAACTAGGTCATGCTAGACCAGCTGCAACTATCTTCACATCTATGCGTTTTTTCATCAGGGTAAGTTAACGCTACCCATCTAAAACAAAGTTTTTTTTTGTAACCTCTAACGTGTATCCAGTACAGTAACCAACGTCGGATAGCTAGCTAGCTACTCTAAGTAGATTGGCTGATTAACATAAAATAGCTCACCTCAGTAATTTCGATAATTCCAGCTAGTTAGCTACCCTACGTCGTTTCTGTAACAAAAAAAGTGATGTTGCCACATTTTTTAAAGTTACCAAAACTTTAACCATGCGTTCTAGTAAACTGACGACGAATACATGAGACATTAACACATCTCTATACCTCTTTGTATAAAACCAGACGAGATTGAATTAAGATAAACTCGCTGAGTAAACGTTAATTTACTCCACGAACGTAGTGATGTGCCAGGTTTAGCTAGACTAACGTAAAGACAAACCGGTATCACAAAATGATGCACAAGTTAGCTGTCCAACAGTTAGATCTAGCTAACCTCAAAGCAAACAAAGCATCATTAATTTACACTAACTATTTAGCCAAGGTTAACTACATTATCCAACTAACGTTAGCTAGCCAGCTAGGACTCATGTCCAAACCAGGCATAGTCGCCGGTTTGCAAACTATAACGTTATGCTTGCTATTTTGCCTAGTGAGGAAGGTTGGCTTTATTTCACTTTGCAGCTAATTAAGTGGATACCGGGACAAAAAAACTGTGTTGTAGAACAACTCTTAAAGTTGTAGACGAAGCATTGGCCGGTTGGTAAACTAGATCATCTAAGACAGATAAAAAAGCATCAGCTCTTTGGCCTAAATTTGTTGGCTAGCCAGTCTCTTCGGGCCAAAACAAGCATTAACGTACTCCGAAACAAAGCACAGGCCCACAAACAAATTCATTTTCAGGTCTGTCAAAAAAATATTCAAGAGTGACTAAACTATTTAACGTTAAACATAGCGCTAGCTGCATATTTAAAATGTATAGTCAAACAAAAACCGTCTTTGTGTAGCCAGTTAGTTAGCTAGGTAACGTTAGCTAGACAGGTAACGTTAGCTAGCTAGAATGCTAGCCAACACTGGGGGAAAAACTAACGTTAGCTAAAATCATTTAGCGACGAACCTTTCTCTCACTCTTCCACCAGGGACAAACACAAAATATCCAATCGTTGTCGCTTCCCTTGTGTTATTTTACAATGTTTTTATCTTATTGATGAGACCAATTGGTGTATTTTTCTATTTCAGAACAGATTTTCACCTATAGCGTTTGCGGCTCTGGTTTGCTTGTCCAGTAATCAACGCATGCGCAGCACTTGACAAAACTTCCTGCTTTCAACTCCAGTCCAGTCAAAATTGAACTTCTTCTTCTTTTTGTTGTTTTACGGTGGTTGGTATCTAGCTTCATGGTGAATTACCGCCACCTTTTGCTCCGGAGTGTGGATCAGAGACTAATTTCCCTTATTTCCTTTAAAAAAAAAATCTTATCTTTTTTCTAACTTAACCTCTTTAAACCTTTTATTTATTCCTATATCCTCTTAAATAATTCAGTTTCCCTTAAGAATTTGAACAATGCCCTGGAATATTCCACTTTGTCCTTACCCAATAATTATTTAAATGTAATTTCTTGCCTTCCTATGTCCCTTAATGTAGCCCTCATCACTTCTCTTTGCGTCTCATATCCCCTACATTCCATTAGCACGCGTTCTACAGACTCTTCTGTTTGGCAAATATCGGATAGCCCTGTTGGATGTTTTGCTACAAAATTTAGTGTTTTATTTAATCCACTATGCCCCAGCCTTAATCTGGTCATTACTACTTCTTCTCTTCTGTACCCCTTAAAGTTACTTTATTCCTAGACATTTATTTGAATATTAAACAAATGTCTCCCTTTCAACTCTCCCTCCCATTTTTCTTGCCAGATTTGATTAGCTTTTTCCCATATTATACTTTTGGTTTCAGATTTACTCATCTTAATTTCTATATCTATTTTTTTTTTTAATGCTTGCTTTGCCAAAGCATCTGCTCTTTCATTCCCACTTAGTACAACATGAGCCGGAACCCACATGAATTTTACTTTACTACCTTGAGATTCTAGTTAGTGTGTTAATGACTTCATATAATATATCTTGCCGACTGCTAGATTTAAAAGATCTTAAACTTGAAAGCATTGAATGTGTGTCTGAACAAATCAAAGCTTTGCTTGCTTTAGTTTCTTCCACCCATTGCATTGCCTTCAAAATTGCCAGCATTTCTACAGTGTAAAACTTAGTTTGTCAGATGTCCGTTTACTGATCGTAATTTTTTTTCTGGAACTGCCACACCAAATCCAGTTTTCCCATTATCAGGGTTCTTGGCTCCATCTGTAAATAACTGTTGGTATTCACTATACTGTACTTCTACATTATTATAATAAGTATGTATCAGATCTATTTTATTTTTCTCTTTCTTTTTTTGATCTAATATATGTTCATCAATATTAGACTGTTTAAACATTTACGGTGCTACCATAGGGATTACTACAGTTGGGCTTAGTTCCATTTCAAATACTCCCATTTCTTGTGCAATCTCATTGCCGATCCTTCCAAAATTATCCCTCTTACACTTTTCAATATCCCAGTTTGTTCTTAATACTTCTTTGGTGGGGTGAGATTCATTGTGGCCTTTCAAATTAACCCACTAGTTTGCCATCAGTTGCTTCCTTCTTATACCCAACGGCATTTTCCCCATTTTTACCTGGAGGGTGGCTAGTGGAGATGTTCTAATTGCACCACAACAAATTCTCATTGCCCGAGCTTGAATGATATCCAGCTTTTGTAAGAGTGACTTAGCTGCAGATCCATACACCATACTACCATAATCGAATACTGATCTTATTAATGCCACATACATTGTCTTCAAGGTTGGGTTGACCTACTTGCTCCCCACTCCCTACCTGTAAGACACTTCATCACATTTATTACTTTTTTTACATTTGTCCTCCATTTTGCTTATATGTTCAGACCATGTTAATTGGTAATCAAAATGAACTCCTAAACACCCCCGCTCTCTCTAACTCTGTCCGATACAACCTTAATTTTATATTTCCTTCTTTTCTTTTCCTTGTGAAGAAATCATTTAGGGTTTTCTCAATTGATAACCTAAATCTCCATTCATATGCCCACTGCTCCACCTCATAAATTGCTTCTTGTACCTTCCTGGTAGTGTATCCTATATTTCTCCCTCTTTTCCACAATGCTCCATCATCAGCAAACAGTGATCTCCCTATACCTACTGGTATTTTACTAAAAATATCATTGATCATAATTGCAAATAATAATGGGCTTATTACACTACCTTGGGGTGTTCCATTTTGTACTTCAAACTGGTTTGATATTTCCGAATGTATCATTCTTCCAACCAGAAAGTCTTTGATCCAATTATCCAACACTTTTCCACCAACCCCCATCATATGCAGTTTTATCATTAGTCCTTCCTTCCACATCATATCAAAGGCTTTTTCTATATCAAAGAATACTGCTATTACAGTTTCTTTGTTTCCTTGTGCTTTCCTTACCTCAGTCTCTAATCTCATTATTGCATCCATTGTATTTCTTCCTTTCCTGAAGCCACTCTGGTAGTTTGCTATCATATCTCTACTCTCAAGATAATGCGTTAATCTTTCTGTAATCATTTTTTCCATGATCTTGCATACATTTGATTTTAATGCTATTGGCCTATAGCTAGTGGGTTTAGTTGGGTCATTTCCTGGTTTTCTTATTGGAATTACCACTGCTTCTTTCCAGGCTTTTGGTATTCTCCCCTTCTCCCAAACTCAGTTATAGTATTCTACCATCTTTTTTAATGCCCCCTCTCCTAGATTTTTTATCATGCTATAAAAAATCTGATCTTTGCCTGGAGATGTTACTTTTGTTCTTCCTATCATTCAAACCATTTCTTCTATTGTGAATGGGGCACTCATTACATCATCTGGGTCCTCCCTCCTAGCCAACGCATGTGGATATCTCCTCATTGTTCTTTCTCTTCTTCTTTTCTCTTCCTCTGATAAATTATCTATACTATGCACTTTGACAAATGTTTTTGCCATAATCTCTGCCTTCTCCTTATTTGTCACAGCAATTTCTTCCTCTGATTCTAAAACCGGATAATTTCATTCTCTCCTGTTTCCACTCATCCTTTTTTATCATACCCCATATCTTCTCTACAGGGGTTGTTCTCCCTATATTATTACAAAACTTGCTCTCTTTGCTTGTCGGACCGTTCTTCACACAATTGCTTGAGCCTTCTTATACTCAATCAAGTTCTGCATATTGTGTGTTCTTTTTAGCCGTTTAAATTGACATTACAGGCATTTAGCAGACGCTCTTATCCAGAGCGACTTACACAGCATTTTTTGTATTTATACATAGTATCCATTGATACAGCTGGATATATACTGAAGCAATGCACGTGAAGTACCTTGCTCAAGGGTAAAACGGCAGTGTCCAACCTGGGAATCGAACCTGCAACCTTTCGGTTACAAACCCAGTTCCTTAACCATTATACTACACTGCCGCCCAAATGCTTTATGTATGTTCCTTACAGCCACACGGCACTCTTCTGTACCATTTTCCTTTTTATCCTTCCTTTACTTCTAGAAATAGATTTTTCTGCCGCCTTAATAATTTCTGAATGTATCAAACTATTTACATGATCTATGTTTCCATCTGTATCAATAATACTCATGTTATCTTCGCTCAACTGCTTGAATTTTTTCCAATCTGCCCTTTCAAATACCCATTTACCGATTCCATCCCTGGTTCTAGTTTTCTCTCTCTCACCTATTGAGCATACCACTGGATAATGGTCACTGCCTATTGTTGTCAATAGCCAGATCAGTTGATACTAGTGTTATATCTAATACTGATTCACTTCCTGTATTAACTTTAATTATTGTCCCTCTACCATCATTTAAGCACACCAGTTCCTTTTCATCTATTAGTTATTCTATAATCTTTCCATTTGCATCTGTACATGGATCCCCCCACATTGTACTGTGGGCATTAAAATCTGGACACCACACTAATTTTGCTCTATCTTGTCCTTGTACTAACTGAAAATTATTTAGATTAAATCTTTTACAAGGATTATAATAATTAATTATTACAATATTCTCCCCTTTAATCCATATTTCTACAACCAGATATTCCTGGTGTACTCCCCTCTCCAATATCCTGTATGGAATACCTTGCCTGATAAATGTAGCGGAACCTCCCCCTCCTTCTTTGTCTCTATCTTTCCTAATCATTATATACTCTTGAATTACAAAGTCTAAACTTGGTTTTAACCATGTTTCCTGAACACATATAATATCTGGTTGAATTGCCATATTTTCAATAAATTGCTTGAATTCTTGTCCATTAGTCAATAAGCTCCTAGCATTCCATTGTAGTATGACTACCATTATTAAAATTACTACAAACATGTTGGTTCCTGGCTAGACTGAACCGCAAGGTCTTCCCTTACATTTTCCCATGTC